>JAPYZE010003486.1:0-21782 GCA_030522805.1 Leptomastidea abnormis | reverse complement strand
TATATATATATATATATATATATATATATATATATATATATATGGTTATGTGGTATTGCTACTGACTTTTCCTATAATTTTGTATCAACGCACGTGTCGGCTTTCCAAATATAGACCTTCTATATACAGAGATCGAGATAGTAGTAGTAGTATAGTATAGTGTCTCTGTGGGAAATTGGAGCCGTACTGTTTTGAGCATTGAAACATCGAAGTGGCTGATGACATGGATGTTTGGTGGAAAATTGAAGAAATTAGGGATGAAGGGTAAAAGAGGAGGAAAGAGTAATAATGTTGATAGATCGATGTGTTTGTTTTATCTGCTATTTGATATGCCTTGGTATATAGTGATTATTTCTAGTGTTTCACTAATGTGCGAACGTGAGTGAAAGAAAAGGGAGGGAAAGAGAAGGGAAATATAAAATTATTTGAAACGGTTAATTAAAAATTGGATGGATCATGTTTATTGTGTGTAAATATGGAATTTAGTGGAGACTTAGAAAAGTAAGACACTTGTTTCAGGTTGAGATATATTTCTTCAAAATTAACAGTATGAATTTTGATTTATGTATCAAGTAATTTAATTATGTTATGCCGTAAAAAGAAAAATTTAACAAATTTTTATAATATACCTACTAATTTTTTTTTTTTTTTAAATTAAAAACTAAAATCAAAACAAAAACTAATCAAATAATTAACAGCTAAACATAAACATTCACAAAAATAAACGACACTCAACTCGCAAATATCCAAACATATTCTAATCTCAATTCCTCTCTCGACTTTTCCACCCATAGAAGCAAAAAAAAAAAAAGTCCTACACTCATTCACACCATACAAACCACACAATCCATCCAACAATAAGCCTCCTCTTTCTCCCTCACAAACGCACTCTTCCATTTACATACACTACTCTCCTATAGCTTATCTCCCTCCTTCAAAGATCTCTCTTTTTTGATTGTCAGATATACGTAGGTATATATATATTTTCCTCGCTATACAAAAAATCCCCAAGAATTTCGTCCAAACCGTTTGCTCTTTTGCACATCAGATCTCCTCTTACATCTAGGTATATATACATGTATGTCTCAACGAAAGCAAAGGCTGGAAAATCGCACGAACGATCATTGTCATGTTATATGGGCGTGAATCTTTTTTTCCACAAGAGTCTCTCTCTCTCTCTCTCTCTCTTTTTCTCTCTCTCTCTCTCTCTCTCTCTCTCTCTCTCTCTCTCTTATGTACAAAGAATGACAATGGTATAGTTCGTGAACCACGTACCTACCTATACAGTCGTAGGTAGTATCATGGGGATCTGACAATGCAACCTTGAATCTACAATATGTACACAGTATATGGTATATCGTATTTCTATCTTTCTTCCACTTATACCATGTAGGTATATAAAAATTCAAGTGATATGCGGAATACTGCTTTTTTGAACGATGCTTACTCTTTTGGATCATGTGAAGAGAAATAATACCTAAGCATGTGTGTAGATTTGCGCTAGACTTGACTAAATTTTCTACTCTCTACGATTATTCTTTTTTGACATCTCTTTCTCTGGTAATGTTTTACCCTCAATTTCTGATAAATCTTCAAGTTTTTAGTGTGACGAGTTAATCGAGGAGAATTTTCTTTTCTTCTTTCATATCAACCCCTTTTCTTCTTCTTCTTCTTCTTCTTCTATTGTTCTTACTTCCTTTTGTTTTTGATTTCCAAGTTTTCTTTCTTTTTTTCTTTCTCTGCTTTTACATGATTTTGGTACTGCTATTATATTATGCTAATGGCTCGTAAGTTCTGACGAAATAGTTTAACTAACGAGAAAATCTTTGTAATTACCAATTATCTTGCTAATTATACGTGATAATCAGCTTTTTTAATGGATTTATTGTTAGATCTATTTTTATTCAATAACTATAAAGTGTATATAACTGATTATGTATAAAAAAAAACAAAAAAAATTAATATAAATAAGTTTATTTTACTTTTAATAATACTATTTTTATAATATAAATTTACATCAATTTTTATTAACAATCATAATTACATCCAATATTCTCTCCTTCTTTTTTCCATATAAAAATATAAATATTAACAAATCATTCAAACGCTCATCTATCCCCTATACACTGCAATACACATAACAATAAAATTCTGTCAGATGTACAATAATATCAAGGTGTTAAGAACATCATACAACTATATAAATAAAATCATTTTAACATCTCATCCACTACAACATCTCAATCCTTTAACAAACTTCAAACGATCTTTGATCCAACAATAATAGCAATCTGAAGATCCCATCGAACAAATCTATATATCTATTGTATATACGCACACACGTTGTATCCCATCAGCCTCAAAAATCGAAACGCCCATTGGTGTTAGGATCTGTTAAGAAATCCTTTCTACTCTCGTTAAACGGGCCATCGTTTCACACACCTTATAAGGGTTACAAAGGATTTAAGTGTACCTTATGGTCATACATGGTCGTGTTAAATAAGGGCTGGTCGCGTTATTGTTGAAAAATTTACAAAAAAAAAATTTTTTTTTTATCTTTCTACCACGCCCTTGGACGTCAAAATATTTTCTGTACTATATAACCTGGTTCTCTTTTTATGTACACTTGGATTTTTGTCTACTTTGAGATCCGTGGGCGTGAGCGTACCTTTATTTTTCTTTTTATCCTCTTTGAATAACCCTTAAAATTGGTGTTTTGAAAGTTTAGATTCTGGTACAATAAAGCAAATAAACTTAGGATTTTTAAATAGCAAAATTTATACAATTGATTATCATTAAAATATATTTTCAAATTAAACATATTAATCTTAAAAATATTTAATTTTCAAACACATATAAAAATAAAATTTAATAAACTTTTTTATTCAATAAAATTAATACAGATCAAATCAGCTCATATACATTCAGAGATTTCTAAATCTTAAAAAAATTCATCACAAACCAATAAAAAAAAAAAATTCACGCAGGATAGGGCGCAGTAATATCCTTATTATGCATACGTATATATCAAACGTATTTTACAGGATGTATTGTCCTAAGGCCAGAAGCTGAAAGCCAAAATGGCAGCTCTTTCTCTCTTTGGTTGTTGGACTATATACCATAGACTTTCAGTTCGCGCACGCGCTCGATGCTTATATACTTCTCATTCTGTAGCGATGTGCGTATACGCGAACGAGAAAGAGAAAGAGAGAGTGGTGTACATGTATATATATATATATATTTGCGTATAAAGTCTAGTGTGTTTCAGGGAGGCTGGGCTCTATAGATGTATATATTGCTTGGATTATCGCGAGAGGGGAGGGGGATCGATGCCGTGATGTCCTGCTGGTTCATGGAGAGAAAGAGAGAGAAAGAGAGAGAGAGAGAGAGAGAGCAAGAGAACAATGAATGTGAAATAGGAGGAGGGAAGAGAAGAGGAAACGATGGGTTTATATGTATATATAAATGTATGTATGTACTTGTGAGTATATGTACGGGGAAAAATCGATACTAGGAATAAAATGGGAGCGCTAGGGGCTTTGATTTGAGGATAGTCGAATTGACATGAGTTTAGTGATTTGTTGACTTTATTAGTTTAAAAGATTAGTGATGGTATTGTGTAATTACGATTAGAAATATTATATGTAGGAAATAATAAAATAATAGATTCGTGTGTATTGTTTTGAAAAGCTTTTTTTTTGTTTGATGAAGTTGGGTAGGAAAGTAATAATAAAAGAGATGGTATGTAACTTTTTAAAAAGAAATATATTGTGATTACACGAACTAAAAAATTATTATACTCGTACTCGTCATTTAAACGATATTTTTGAAAATTCAGTGAAAGTTTTTATCTTAAAAAGTAATGATGACAAATAAAAAATAGGACCAGGGTCAAAGGCTCCTAATGTGGGTGCAGGGGTCGAAAACCCTTTGAGGTAATAAGGGGGGGGGGGGTTTCTGGGTAAACTCCCCTTCCCCATCCAACCTCTCACTTCAGGGGGCAGGGGTAAGAGACCCCAAACTAAAAAATTTAATATTTATATTAATACAGACATCTTGTATTAAAGACCAAAATCTGTGCGAAAAAGCAATGACCTTACGAACTCGCATGGGTTATTTAAAATACTGCAAATAAGTATTTTGGATTTTTGAGATTAGAATTATAAAAAATATTAAAATATATAATTAGGTTCTTAAATTTTGCCCTTATATAATTTTTTTTTTCTACTTCTCATGCTATTTCCTTCTATAGTTTATATTAAAAAAAAGAAATAGCTCACATGACATTATATCGTTCTACTTATAATTATGAATAGTACTGAGGATCAACGTGAAACTCATGTTATCAGAAAAGTACCTCTTTAATTTTTATGGAAAAAATAATGCAATATGTGTATATATAATATCAGGTCGTATTTATCGACGTTAATTATATGAATAGGGTTGCTACTCGCTGTGCTTTAATGCTACTTGAAAAATAATAAGGTATCAAGTGAAAGTGTAAGGGTAATTAGCGACATGGGTATGGAGGTCGTGGCATCTACTTGCCAAAGTGCGATATGAAGAGAGAGAAAGAGAAGGACTTTGCAAGTGATCGCATGCACAACTCGATTTGTGTAATTGGCAATTCAGTTATGGAGTACGTTTTTTATTTTTGTTTTTAGATTTCAGTGAGTTTTTTTACGTTTCTGGTGAAGATGCTTTATTTGGGGTGAGAATATTGATGAAAAAAAAGAGTTGGTTGATGTTATTTAAGTTGCAAGATGATTAATAAAGATATTTTAGTATTTTTTATTGATTTGCTGCATTAATATTTTTTTAATTATATATATTTGTTAATTTATATTATTTTTTAAATCTATATTATTTTGTATTTAAATAATAAACAATATATTGCTTTGTAACGATGAAATGAATGAGATTCAGCTAATTATTAATTTTTTTTTATTTTTATTTTAAATTAATTAGTCTGTTAATTAATTAAAGTTTTAGAGAGAAATAAAAAGATTTTATTATGACTTATATATTTGCTCTACATTCGACAATTCTATAAGGGATATCTCTATACATATATTCAAATTTTTTTTATTTAAAATAAACTAAAATATTCGCAGTCATAAAAACAAATTCAACAGAACTGGCACATATGCGAACAAAAAAAAATATACGTATTCAATTCACTTACGTGCAAATAAAAATTATGTACATATGAAGCCAGACAAGTCTAATTAACATTCGTTGCCGAGCTTGCAAGTTTTCAGACTCGTAGACCAGAGCATTCGAACTAATTAGTTTTGCACTATTATACATATAACGCTTTTTTAAAAAAAAAGTATAAACTTAAGAGGAAAAATAGCTAGACAGTCTGCAGAGAAAAGATTCTCTGTGCGTGAGATGAAGAAAAAACATAGAAGAAAGACAGATCTTTTGCGCAAGCTTGAAACAAAAAAAAAAAATGTTCCCCGCAATAAAAAGTAAAAATAAAAGTATTAAGAATCTTCTAGGTGCATCTAATTTCATATTCGTGGTAAAAAATAATGTTTGACCTGTTCAAGAATATTCATTTGAATCTAGAATAAATAAGCTTAGATCGTCTGAAAAAAAAACGAGAGCAGACGACGTGATATTCACTATTGAATCAAGTATAACGCTACTAATTAGTCGTGAGAGTTACGTCGCGCGCGCGTTAATTCTTAATTAATTATCTCTATCGTAGAGGGAGGAGAAGGTGTGGAAAGTACTAATGTCGCGTTCACTCCCTTATACAGCTTAGCTTGCGCTCTCCAGCTTTTTTTCTTTACACTACACTTTTCACGCTTTTTTTTTATATATATCTACTTCCTGTGCCGCGACGTTTCCGTTTCTTTCATTTCTTGTATGTGATATTTTTTTTTTTCTTTTAGAACAACGTCTTTGTTGAAAATATAATTTTGAGTGTGATAGGAAAAGTTGTGTGCTATATACCTAATTATGATATAGTTAAAGAGGTTGGTTGATATATAATTTTAAAGATTTGAGGGTACAGAAGGATTTCTTAAATTTTTCGGTTACTTTTTATTATTATTTATTTATTTATTTTTTTTTTTTTTAATTTTCAATTTGGTGATGTAAATATTTGAAATGAAATTGAGCTGTTAGGAGTTTATTATAATGTTTCACAAAGAATACGGTTCTATTTTGCTTGTTAAATCGCAAAATGTAACCGTATCGAATTCTTCAAAGAATTTCTTCAAGATAACTCTGTATAAGTCATTATATACCTACGTATTTTTTTTTCTTTTACAATTATCGATTCATATTTCTTGTCTTAGTTTGTAAGAATATAAAAAAAATAATATAAAAAAAAAAAATTGAAATAGATTTCACTGAAACAGTCTAATAAAATATTTTCATCCTCTTTTTTTTCAAATAACTAGATAAGTTGCTATAATTATTTACGTGCTTGCAAGCTCTACATAAATTGTTAAGAGTATAAATAGTCAACATCTGTACTCCCATATTATTTCGCTTACCTTATCAAAGCTATATAAATTTTTATATTTTTATTCTAACAAAATAACTATGCTAAACCACAAGCTTCTTACTTCTTTTAGTTCAGCTTTGAAGTTAGCTTTTACCTTATTCATGCGCTTAAAAGTTTGAAATATCCTTTTTGGCTATTTATATGCTTTACTATATTCGTAGGGCTTAGGGAAAGAGGCGTGTAATTACACTTTGCAAAACGTTCGTTTGAGATCTTTTTTTTTTTTTTTTTCACCATTTATGTATTTTCTTTTTAAAAGCGGTAGCAATTAGTTCCTTATATCTTCGTTTGACTTTGATAAAGTATTAAAAAGTTTTATGTTTCTTAAAATGTAATTAAATAATTTCAAAAAGAAACTAAAAAAAAAAAAGATTAGAGATTATAAACACGTAAATGTTTTAATTATAAATATTAATCAAATAAAAAATAGTTAGTTTTAAAGTTTTTGAAATCGGGGGCATTCATGAATATTTATATTTAATTCAAAAATAGCAACCTATACTTGAGAAAATCCTTGCAGCTACATACAAATTAAGCTAAAATTTCATTCGATAATTGAATTGTGAGACTAGAAGGTAAATCTATCTATTGTCCATAATAATTGCTCTAGAATGTGCAACAAAACTAAATTGAACTAAGGAAGAAAAGAGACCAGTTATATACATACCATTGACGTCTAAGCCACCCATAGTATATATTATACAATTGTGAAAATTTCACAGTTTCTTCAAGTCGCAAACAATGAACCTGAAAGCTCCTACTACATTTAGCCATTGCTCTTTTTTTTTCTATTTCCTTTATATTCACGGGAAATATTTTGAAAATTGAGGTAATAATAGGCCAAGGTATTTGGGTCATGTAAATGGATCTTCTTTATTTAATAGAAAATTACGTTTAATTTAAATTGAGAAATTATTCGCTAAGAAGTGAAGCTATGTTTTCTTCATCATCATCATATTATTGTATTTTCCGTATGCACGCGTTTTTAGAAAGGGAGTGGCGTTTTGAGGATGCAACAATAGAAGCAACTTCTCGGATTACCGATTAGCGTTTAGCCTCTTCTTTCACTCGATCGCTCAATATTATAAGACGAACCAATTTTCTTAGGCGATGTTTTGACAAGAAATCTAAGACGATTTGGGTAGGATATATAAAGACTTTGTTAGAGATTTACTTAAGTGTATGAGCTTTTGAGGATTTTCGTGTATTTACAATAATGGTAATTTATTAATATTTTTATTTCAAATTTAAAAATATATTAAATTATTCAAAGATATATATTTTAAAAACGTTAATAAAGCTGAGCTTTAAATACAGCAACTCTAATCTAACTAGCTTCTAATTTTATTCTGAAAAATAAAAGCTAGGTGAAGTTATAAACTTGATCTTAAAAATATGATTTCATAAGCATTTTTTCAATGGCCACTTGGTTAATATCCTAATTTACATACTCTCGAATAATTATAATTTAGATCAAAGAGATATTATACCGCAGTTTATAATTTAATATTACAAAGTTCAAAGATAAAATTTTAAGTACTTTACTTTACATCTTTTATTGAAGTTCAACACATACCATTCTTAATCATCTTACAATTACATGATTCAACCTCATTCGATCCAACACCTCAACATAGTTAACAAGCATCATTAATCCAGCAAACTTCAGGCAAATCAGCCAAATCACCACACATTCACAATAAAATTTTTACATTTCCTTACTATCACCAAATACACACACAGAACAAATCCATCGCAATCCATATATAATTACAATAAATCTACCAACTTCAACTATGCGCTCATCAGCATTTTTTGCCACTTAGTAGTACGAGGGGGGTTTGGTGTGGCAAGTATAAAATAAGCGCTATCATCATGATATCTTCATATAAAATTGCGCGGTCGCGCATTAACGAGCCACACACACTTTACTTTCAAACACCCCCCAGAGATTCTCCAGCGCAAAATAACACATTTAGATATCTTACACTTATATACCTATAGATATAATAATAGGAAAGAGAGAAAATTTTCGTTCGACAAACGGGCGCCGCACTGGATATAGTAGATATACATAGCATAGCCATAGCTATGGAAAAATAGAACTAAGCAATCATTTTCAACCTGTCGTCTCGCGTACCAGTTTACATCGCTCACCAAACCCCCCCTCTTTTCCTCATTCTCTAAGCTCTCTACTCTTGGAGCTTAATGGCTTGGAAAAATCGAAAGGCATCATCTTCCTTCTCGACCAAACTTAAGCTACCTACATAGCCACCCTATACCCCCTCACTGGTGTGTGAATACGAAATGAGCTTTGAGATGACGTCAGTTTGGCTGGTCTTTAGGCTAGACACACTGTGATTTGGTGATATTATTTTCTTTCTTTCTTTCTTTCTTTTTTATAACTGTTTGCGGTGTACACGTCATCAGTACTATGTGACTGTATTAGGTAGGAGGGGGGGGAAGATGGTTCTTTGATGCGTGAAAAATGAAGACAGGTTGGTTGATTTTTTTTTGCTTTTTACTAGTGACTGTATATGAATGAGAGCCGAGGTTTTTCTTTGATGGCTTTTTATAAAGGTCTTTGGTTATATGTGAGTTGTATGATGGTTTATATATGGTTGGATTTTAGATGATTGTGATTATGATGGTGTTTGGTTAATGTTCAAGTCGGTAGAGCTTTGATGTTGTTGATGGACGTTTGTTTGTTTAATTTAATTTTAAATTATAATTATGTGGGTATGGGTTGTAAGAATGTGTATTTTTTGGGTAATTCATGATTATTTACGTTGTTTAGAATAATATCATAGTTTTATATTGAGATATAATTTTTATAATTATATTAATAAAAATATTAAAAATTTAAAAATAATCTTACTTGGGCTTGTTCCTGAAAAGGCGTGTTTCGACTGTGAAAAATCTGTAACACAAAAAAAAACGTATCTTGTAAAAATGACAAATTTTTATAAAATTATATAAAAATTAAAAAATTAATTAATTAAATTATATTCTTTTCTTTAATTTAGGTTATAGATTTTTAATTGAATTAAAATTTAGCCTGCATCATCATATAGTTTATATAAAGAATAAAATTTAACGAAGCTTGAAACTAATAAATGAACTTTTATTGTTGTCGAATAAACGAAGGCACTCGTTTGGCGAATCGCAATTAGAACATAGTTTTCTCACATACACACACACTCACACACACACACACACACACACACACACACACACACACACACACACACACACACACTTAATCGTACTGAGTAAAAGCTTTTACAAAAAACTAAAACTGGGAAATTGAGTTATGCGTCTATTCCAAGCTATTTTCACTTCTCTGCATTTTATTCCAACTATACCTACTACTCCCACCCCCCTCCCCTCCTCTTTTTCTACCAAACAACTTTGCAGTTGAGTTCGTTATGATGCAGCATGCAGCCTGCCAAATATCTCGTTAGTAAATAGTTGTCGTTGTTCTTTTTGTTTCTTTTGTTTCTTTTTTTTGTTTTTTGGTTTTTAAATACAAGAATGCTTAACGAATTTAATTATTACTTTCATTGTTATTGTTGTTGAATAATTTTGTTAAATACTATATTTTTCTTATTAACTTTTTTAATGGTACCCTTATATTTAAAGTACATAATTATTACCTTAATATAATTTATTGCTATTAAAATTAATTATTTTCGTATTAAAAAAATATGTCTAATATTATTTTTATTTAATTTCATCTGCGACTTCAATATATTTTTTTAAAATTTTTATAAACTATCAAAAATCTTAATAATTAATATAAATAATAAAACATCGAAATTAAGCAATAATTACAACTTAATTTCCATATTATATAAATTAACGTAAGATACGAAGGAAAGTTTCAAGAGAAAGAGAAAGAGAGAGAGAGACAATTATCGAAATTCTAGACGCGTAAAGACGTCTTATTAAGGCATTTCAAGCTCGAGTCATTTTCTAATAAAGTCTTAACAGCAGCCAGTAGCAGCAGTAGCAGGATTCAAGCTCTCGGATTCGAGGGCAGAGGGTGAATAGGAGGGAGTGTGTATATATATATATATATATATATATATACACATATAGTAGAAAAGTCAAGAGAAGACGCCAGGAAGCAAGAAAAAGAGAGTGAGTGAGAAAACGAGAAGACTTCTCCGCCGAGGGAGTTGAGAAAAACGAGAGGTTTCACGAAAAGGATTTTTCACCCTCGGTGAAAAGCACACCTCGTGTAAAGAAAGAAAAAAAAAGGTAGAGAGAGAGAGGTTTGTAAGGGAAAAAGGGAATATATAAGCTTTAGAGTCAGTCGTGCGTCTTCAAGTCCAACATCCTTCTCTCTCTTTCTCTCTCTCTCTCTCTCTCAGCTGAATACCAAGTCTTTTCACGCTTATGCAAGCTGGACCAAGATAAAATTTTCTCTCCTGCGCTTGCGTCTCTCTTTTGCTTCTCTCTTCTTGAGACCAACATCACCAGCAGCAGTAGCATACAGCAGTTAATTTCAATGGCGAATCTTTTCAGTACAAGCTATAAAAACTCGTCTCTCGTGTTCACTTAGAGTCATTAGTAGCCAACACCTTGGTAGAGGCGTAAATATAGAAAATTAATATCTTTTAAACTGGAATTTCTTTTTTTTTTTTTGGTTTTTACGTGTCGGTGGGCGTGGACAAAATGGTTGGGTTTGACGAAAACGTCGTCCTGCTTCTTTTACTCTTTTCATAATTTGCTTCACGATGTATGTATGTATGTACGCATACTGTTGGGTTTAGTAAAATTAAGATTTATATATGCTTTCACATATATGTCGGCGTGGCTTATTTCTTTTTGCTTTTGAAAATTTAACTGGGTAATAAAGTAAATTATGTTGGTATACGTTCCTTAAGTTTTTTTTTACTCTTCTGAGATTCTTTTCAGTAAAGAAGTACTTCTACATATGTTATTTTTGAAATTACTCCTACTTTCTTTTTTTTTACACCTTAAATTATCATTATTATTATAAGCATATTTTTTTTTTTTTTTTTGGAATGCAAACTGTACAGATTTTAATGGACAAAATATATCGTATACAGACATACATTAACGAGATGTTGACATCAATGTACAAAAATGTTTTTTTTTTCAATTTTCAAATTATGTACATTCTCAATTTATTTGGTCTTAATTAAATTTCACATCTTAATAAAACAAAATCTACATAAAATCCTCCACACATTCTTATACACAGTAAATTACACCACTATAGGTACAATCGTAACGTATATATGTATCAATAAAATCTTACGACTTTCTTTTGTACTCGTATCAATAAATTCTCCACAAAAATTCATATCTCATACAACCACAATATATATCGTAAATCCTAAAAAAATTTATCCATTGTGATAAAATTTTGCAGCACAATAGACTTTGCCATAGTAATTCTCTATAGTAATCCAATACATTAGCCTCTGAATGATCTCCCACGGAGAGAAAAAAAGAGAGAGGAAGAAAAAAAAGAAGAAGAAGGGGAGTTTATATATATGTGAAATTTTTTCGATCACAGATCTCTTTCTCGTTTTCAGCTACTTCTGTGTATATGATTCAACAGAAAAAAACCACAGCACAGAAAAATTGTTCACTTGGAATTTGAATCGTGAGCTTTTAGAAATCCGGCTTCTCGTATTATTCCTTCGAAATTGGGTAATAGGAATAAGAGAACATAGACGCGTGCGAGTATACCACCTTGATCGTTTTCTATTATTATTATTTTTTTTTTTTCAATCGTTTCGATATGATCGAATTTCAGTGCTGCTTATTACTACTACTACTATTGTACGTTATTTGCTACATTTGAAAAATTTTAATTTGCTTGATGATGAAGTAAGAGTGATGGAATGTCTTAGAAAGGATTATATGCTTGTGAGTATTGAGTTATTGTATTGATATTAAATAAGATAAAAAAAATTCAATGAAATAACTTAATTTCAGATAAGCTAAACAAAAATTCACATATGTTGCTTTACTTATTAACAAAATTTCTTGATTACCATTATCAATAAATTTCCCACGTTAAATCTAACAAACGTCACGTGCAAAATAATTTTTTTTTTTAGTAAAATCAAACAAAGCTAAAATACAATTCCCGGAGTGTGAATTAGGCGTACCGTTTATTATATACCCCTCCTTATATTATCTCGATACATCAAAGAACACGAAGTCTATAAAAATAACAAAAAAAAAAAAAAAAAAAAGCAAAAAAAAAAAAAAAAAAAAAAAAATGTGAACAGGGTAGGTCGATCCTTTATATATTAAGAAAAAAAAAAGACCTAAGGGATAAATAGGGCGGAGTGCTGACCCGGTATATATTCGTATGATTGAATTGATGAAAAAATCCGGTTCTCGCGTTACCCAACACGCTGTATTTTGACAGCCGCTTATTGTCATGATTCTAAGCCTATTGACCCGTTTTAGCTTGGCTATTAAGTCTTCTAAACTCTAGTATAAATGTGTGTATGTGGTTAAGTTATACTATATATACTGTTCTCTTGTAGTAAGTATGTACGACGTTTCTCAGCTTACGTTATATCTGTCGTACGGCTTTTTTTCCGTACGCGTGATGATTTTTGAAAAGAACTAAGGGTGTATGAGATTATGTTGCTGGATGAAGAAGCTGTATAGGATGATGCCAATATTTGATAGAAAAGTCGGATAGAATTTGAGGATATTGGATAACGAGTCAGCTACAGCTAATATTTTAAAGTGGTTGGCTACTTTTACTCTAAAATTTTTTATTTTGATGAATTTTTAAGTTGTAGTTCTTTGTCATAATTAAATTAATAATTAAAATTTAAGGCTAGTCATTAAAAGAAAACGAAGAAAAGGTTTGACGTGGATAAAATAATCAAATGAAGTAAAAATCGTTTTTGGTTAATTGTGAATCAAGTAACTTAGTCGCGTTATGTACAGGAATAAATAAATTTTCTTGCTATGGCTACGGTCATTTGAACTACATGTTTTCTATTGTGTTCTTGTGCTCTTTTTCAGGATATTTGAGCTGGAATTCAGCTGAGATGAGAGGCCACTTATATTTGTGAATTGAATACCTTTAGAGTACAAAAAATATTCAAAACTACAGAATTTTATAAGCTCATAAAATAGTATTTAAATAAATCTTTCTTATGAGTTTTGTTATCCCTCTTCTCTTCATAAAAAATCATTTAGTCCACGACTCCCCCCCAGTCGGGTCTGTACTCTTGACTCCCCCCCCCCCAGTGGGGGCTTCACTCTGGAACCCCCCCATCCTAGTCGCGGTTCCACTCCTGCACCCCCCGGTTGGGGCTTCACCCCTGACCCCCTCTGGTCGGGGCTTTACCTTTGACCCCTCTCCCCAATGGGGGCTTCACCCGGGACTCCCCCCCTCTTCCCCAATTACTTCACCCTAGAACCCCCCATACTAGTCGCGGTTTCATTCCTACATCCCCCAGTTGGGGCTTCACCCCTGATCCCCTTCAGTCGGGGCTTTACCCTTGACCCCTTTCCCCAGTGCGGGTTTCACCCCGGAATTCCACCTCCCCTTAGTCGCGAGTTCACCCCTACACCCCCCCCCCCTAGTTGGGGCTTCACCTCTGAATTTCCCACTTCATTATAATTCCTATTTACTATTTAGCACATTTAATAATGATAGAAATTTATTTCTGGTTACTTTATAGAGAGCATCGATTTTTCCCTTTTAAATTAAACAAAAGTACTATTACTAAAAAAAAATGGAAACAAACACACAATTAATTACTCTTCAAAACGTTTATTTTTACTTAAATCAATAAAAATCACTGATAATTGAGTAAAATTAATTCAAATAAAATATTGTACTTTATTTAAAGTGTAAAAATTTATTTAATTATATTTTTTTGTTCTTATATATTAAAATAAATTTAAAAGCTCATTAACTTGTAACTAAAATTATCTCTCAAATAATTTCATAATAATTGACACAACTAAATCATCCTAACAAAACTAATCAACACATAAACAACCATCCATCAAAAATAAAAAACCAACCACCCTTCAAATTCAAAACAGCCGTAAAGATCAAAAAATAAAAAAAAAATATACAAAATCATTCTCCATACACAATACTCAATTCAAATTCATACACACGCATCATAAAGCACATCCCTCTCCCTTTCTCTCTCTCTCTCTCTCCCTCTCTCTCTAAAGTTTTTCAAAATCAAGCGCATCAACAGAGCCTCATCATCACCCTACGTTACATCCCCATTCTGTATATATACCAACACACAGACACGATGTAAGCACCGCTCCGCAGCATAAAGCTTTTTCTCTCGCCTGTCAACTTTCATCACTTTCACACCAAGTCTGAAACTCATCGTACAGTCATATACATGCATACATATATATAGTCGCGCGTTTATCATAATGACATCAGTCTCCGTTCATTAGTTGGCCTGAACACACATCTAATGGTAATTATTCCTCTCTCTCTCTCTCTCTCTCTCTCTCGTGTTCGCTCTCTCATTTAATAAGCCGCTTCTCTTCAACGTCCCACATACACACACACACACACACACACACACACACACGCGCGCGCGCGCGCACGCACGCACATAAATACGTTCAGTCAAGCTCATCTATACATATACACTACTCCTGCTCTTCTCCTTCAAAATATAACCCATCACTATACTACTACTACTTTACCAGTCTCACCAATACCATCATCAGTTATCCATGCAGTCGCGTTCGCGCATAATTCACGCCTGCTCACATCAACTCACACTGCCTACACGGATGACATTATATGCGCTTGTAGTAAGTATAAACCATCGCACACACTATACTGCATATCCCCCACGACATATAATATACGCGCGTGCGCCTCGAGAGCTTTTTCTCTCCCTCTCTTTCTCTTATTTTCATCCCCTAGCTTACACATACACATATTATACATATCCACATATTCATACACATACATACATCAGAGAAAGAGAGAGAGTCTCTTGCTTGCTCGAGGCGTATATATATAAAAGCATCAGTGTGCGAGGTGTGAACTCGCTCTTTCTCCTGCTTTTTTCGAAAAGTACCTCTCAAGAGCTACCACCACCGCCGTCTTCGTCGACGCCGCGCTGCCACCGTCACTGCTTTTGCTGTTACTGCCTACTAACAGAACTGAGACGTCATATATATACCTATATTCCTTTATACATACATATATATATATATATATATATATATATATAGAAGAATATAATATACGAGGTGTGAGAGTTTTGCTGCTACTGCTACTGCATCACCGCTCACTGACTTATATGCACTGGCGTGCTTTTACTATATATGTGTAGGTATATATACGATCATTCGACCCTCATACAATTGAGGTGTTGGACTGGAAATCCATACACCAATTTAAGAGCTGCTGACGCGAGCGCATATATATATATATATATATATATATATATCTTGACTTTGCTTTACGATTTTTATATGTACATACATACAACCCTCGAATCACTATACATAGCAGCATTCGATACGATATGCCTAACTAGTGCCCCCCCTCCTCCTCTGCTTCATGACCCCCTCATCCGCCCCACTACCCTTTGTAGACGTACACGTATGGGTATATCATACATATATCGATATGTAGATATTTGCTTGCACTCGGTTGCACTCATATACACTTGTACGTATATATATGTTATACGCATACCAACGAAGCTTAGCTGCACTTTTAACGTTTCCTTGTGTTCTGCGTATGATTATAATATATGATATCCTTTCTGTTTGTCATATTAATTTAATTTGACTTGATCTTTATTTTTTACTATACTATCGTGATCTACTTTATTTTTTCGTTTGCTGGTAAATTATTTATTTTACTTTAATTTTATTATCTGGCCACCTACCTGTATATAGCTTTATTAATAAAAAGAAAAAATGATATATCACGATATATAAACTTTTTTGATCGTTTTTACACGGATCACTTGAGCTGAAAGAAAGAATCGACTCAAAACTTTTTGTACTATTACCCCCTTAACTTTTTTTCCCTATAACTACCCTTCTTTACAACTCGTGACACAGGTCGCGATATGTATTTTCGGTATATAGGTAGCTCTTGCGTGAACGTCTGATATACGGTTTGTTTGCGAGTCAAGGTGTATATTATATCTCGCGAGGTCGTCTAGACTACTAGCTAGAGAGAGCGCTACTTGAATTTCATGAATTTTAAAAAAGTGTGGTAGTGGGTACTCTTTCATAGAGAGAGAGAGAGAGAGACAATGCTGGAGTAGCGTACTTTACTGTATACCTTTTTTTTTAATTTTTTCAAAAAAAATTTTTTTTTATTTTTTTATGAATAAGTAAACACGTATGTGTTGGTAGTGTATTATGGGATAAAGAGTGATTAAAAAAAAAAAAATATTTTGAAAAATTTTTTATTAGCCAAAATGTATTTTGATTGATAAATTTTGATTATTTACTTGTGAACAAATTTATAGGTTTACAATTATTATTGGCTTAAAAGAACTGAAATCAGCTTGTCAGTTAAATGCCGGTTTTGTAATCCATAGATTGTGGGTTCGAATCCTAGTATCTGCTGACTAAGCGATGATATGATATAAGTGAACTTACATACCGAAATACGCTCAATAAAGCGTTAAAAAGGCTATATGAAATTAAAAAAAAGAAAGTTGCTCCCTTTTTTTCCTTTTAAGGCCATTGTAATTTTTTATTGCAATTCTTTAATTTTAATATAAATAAAATTGGTTTAATATAAAAATATTTTTTTTTTTTTTTGTAAATGATTATTATAATAATATATCATTTAACGTATTGATAAAAATTTATTATTTTGAAATATAATATTAATGCATCCTTAAAAAATAGATACCTCAACAGCTGGCAAAATAATTCTTATATTCCAAAAAAAAAAAAAAAAAAAAAATAAAATAAATAAAAAATACACATCTATTAAATTCTAGATTTAATAATTCTAGATTTAATAATACACATCTATTAAATTCTAGATATTAAATTTTACACCCTATAAATACAAAGGCTATATCAACCTTTTCATAAATATTTAAAAAAAATAAAATTACACATACACACAGATACAAATAAGCGTATCAAAAGCTAGCACACATCCATGAGTGTGCAATTGCTGGACTATGTGAGTCAGTAACATACAAGGCTTGAGAGAGAGAGAGAGAGAGAGAGAGAGAGAGAGAGAGAGAGAGAGTTGGGGGTATAGTTGGTCGAGGGCTTAGCGACTACTGGTACTGTATATATACGTATATGTATATGTATATACGGTAAGTACGGTAATGGACATAGTTTGGCGGTAATGTCCGAGACTAATTCCCGTGTTATTTCATTAACGTCCCAGCAGTTGAGGCAGCGCAGTAGCAGGTCTCTCTTGCTCACTAGAGGGTTGACTACCGTTGGGACATGTACGTGTACATATATGTATACTGATGCAGTTTAAGGGAGCAAGAGAGAGGGTAGAAGAGAGATGGAAAGTGTGGTGCTGTGGATACTGTAGGAGAGTGGAGATTCGAGGGTTTTAAACATGTGTAGGTGTGGGTTATGTACGTGGTTGGTTGAGTGAGAGAGAAAGAGACAAGAAGTATGTTGTATGTGGACAAAAGGACTAAACGGGTTTAATGTTTTTGGCGCGGGATTATTTCTATGTATAGGCTATAAAACGAATCTTGATAATTGTTTGTTTTGTAAATTTGTAAATAAATGTGTTTATTGTATTGAAAATTTATTATTGATCTGTTTAATTGCTAATTTAACATATTTAAATATTAAAAAAAAATGTGTCAATAAAATATTTTGACTTAATATTTTTTACGAGTATCATGGAATCTTAAAAAAGATTAGAAGTTATAAAAAAGAATACAAAAAAAATGAAAAAAAAGAAAGGTAAAATATATAATTAAGTCTCTAAGCTCCACAATTAATTATAATTTTAATGAGTTAATTCAAAGTCATGCAAGTTATTTTCTAAGAAAATTTAAGTCAGTAGGCGAGTAGTAAAATAAAGTCTGTATAGACCACAAAAAAAAAAAAAAATGTTAGTACCTATATATGCATAAAATCTTGGAAAAAAAAGTAAGAGAAAAATGTATAAGAGGCTAAAGAATAAGTGAGAAAAAAAGAAGTAAGAAAACGACCACGAAGAAAAGAAAGAGAGAGAAAGAGAGAGTTGGGTAGAAGGAGAGTTAAGAAAAAGAAAAGGGATTATACACAGAAAGTGAGAGAAAAGATGCTCACTTTAGACCACTCAAGATGTAGTAGTAATAGTATAGTACTAGTACTAGTACTAGCAGTAGTAGTAGGCCGAGTAAGTAATAAGTGCCCTGACGCCGGTGTACCTATCTACATATATATACGCTCATGTACATGTACACATGCATATAGATGCACATATACACATACACATAGCTACTAGTAGCTGTATATAAAGTTATACGCAGCAGCAGCAGTAGCTCCCCCGGCGACTATATACGGCAGTTGGCTTCTCAGTCGGGACTGCTATATACATATATATACAACTGCAATGCCTGCAGCAAGCCGTCAACTCCCCCTCTTTTTCTCTTTCTTTCTTTCTTTTTCTCTCCTACACCTTTTGCGTGGTCGCATTAGACGCGCGTGTCGAGCAAGTTATACGGGGTGTGAGAAATTTACGAGTCCTATATATGTATATGCCACCCCGCGATGCAAGTTAAAAAAAAAAGAAGAAAGAAAGAAAGAAAGAAGGAAGAAGAAGAAAGAAAGAGAAAGAGATATATGTAGAGTCGACGTGTACATGTGCGCGACGCGAATCGGCCCCGGGGGTGAAAGGGTGGCTGGTGATGATGATGAAGAAGAAGAGGTGGTAGTGATGGGAGGGTGAGGGGGTGAAAGCACACCCGATCGATGAGATTTGTCTTTGGTTAAGCGAGCGATAAACCCTTCAGTATATAGCAAGAGGAAGGGGGAAGAGATTAGGGGTTGAGGGGGAGTTGACTGAAGACGGTTTTGGCTTTTACGATTAACCGGGTTGCTACTGCTGCTGGTCTGTTTTCTAGTTTCTGGTTGACTGTGTGTTGCTATAGTTGTTTCTTTATAGGGGGTTTAGTGGTAGGGTAGGGTTTTTTTGGTAGATTTTTTATTTTTATTAATAGTATAATTTTTTTTTTTTTTTTAAGAAAATTTTAAGTAGATATGGATTATATTTTTTATAGAGGAATTGTAAATTTAAAAACGATTATGGATTGATATATTGGTAGATGAAGAAAGAGGAGAAGAAGAAGAAGAAGAGGGGATTAGTGTATATCGTCGTAAGAAGTGAAAGTAATGCGAAATGGAGAAAAGTTTGTGAGGGTGAGATGATTGGCATTGAGGCGATTAGGGGTTTGTAGATGAAATAAGCCGAGAAAATCATTTCCTATACTGTATAATACCCGCAACAAATATTCTCATGATAAGTTATGAGATTTTATATTGACTTATCAACCACTTCAAGCTCAATTATATTTATCGTCTAAAATTAAAAATAATTTAATATTTTACTACCTAATAAAACAATATTCTAATTAATAAATTATCATACATAATACATAATAAAATACAAGAATCATAATTCGCGAATTATACAATTCTCAAATACACTTATTACAGTCTCATTGATTCGTAACAAGTGCCAATATGTAAGATCCGTCATAATTACAACACAAGTATATATAAGCTATAACACCCAAACAACTAATTACCCTTACTACCCTCTTTTTTTTATATATACCTACTGCAAAACACACTTAACCTACAACAATCACAAAACCATTACTCAAGCATTGAATTACCCTTTCCAAAAAAAAAAATAAAAAAATTTACAATCAAAGCACTTAAAAACCTCTCGCAATAATGAGCACGCGCTTCAAGGCCTAATTAATATTCACACAAAAATGTGAGCGAGATATAAATGAAAACGTCAGGAAAACCATTGCAATGAGGGTATACGTATACAAAAAAGAAAAATAAGGGATGAAGAACGAAAGGATGATTAACTTGGAAAAATCCATCTGCAAACACCCAAGAATTTCCTAACTCTCGTCTATATTACTGCTCTCCCTTCTATATAATTATATAAGTGTGTAGAGACACTACTCTTTTCTTCGTACCTTATTTTCTTTCTCTCTTTTTTACTCTCTCTTACTTTCTTGTCTAGAGCCCAGCGGCGACGTTCTCTCTGTGTTATCCAATTATTCTAAGTTGTTAAGGCGAGTTAGGACGCTTAAGGGACTAAATTAAGACATTCCACGCGGCAAATCTTCCAAGAATCTCAATTAACCTGAAGAAGAAAGAGAGATAAAGCGAGAGAGAGAGAGAGAGAGAGAGAGAGAGAGAGAGATTGTAAGAGAAAGAGCCGGCTGTGAAAAGGGAGTGAGAGTAAGAGAATAACGTGCTGGACTAGCTAGCGCCCTCTTTAATTAACTGTTTAATTTCGTTTAATTTGCGCGCGTAATTGCGAGAGAAAGAGAGAGAACAATCTCTCGGCAACACACCTTACGCTTCTCTTGCGAGCATTTGCGAATTGTTTTTAAATTATGCAGACGGCGGAGCTTACAGTTCTATATATATATATATATATATATACGAAAGAGGCGTTAGTTGCTATATAGTTGTACTTATTGTATAGGTACGTCTTTTTCTTAAATGTCTTTTCTGTATGATGTTCTTTTTTTTGTTGTAATTTTAAAAGATTTTTTCCTTAAAGCTATTTGTTATAGCTAATGGAAAGCTTTAAATAAAAATAAAAAAAAAAAATAAGATTGAAATACTAATTAAAATTTTGAATTCATTTATTATTCATTATCATCGAATAAAGTATACAAGCATAGCCTTTTTATTAAAAAAAAAAGAAACTGAATCTCAAGTCTTTCAAAATATCAAAACATCGTCATTTTTTTTTTTTTTTTTACAACACTACTATTACATAAAATGTATTTACATGATTCTACTGATGCTATATTTATACTTCACCCTTATTTATATTTTATATCATTCGCAATGATACACACATACATACATACATACATACATACATATATAACATTAATTAAGTAGTGCTTGAGTCGATTCGTCCTCATTTAGTCATTAGGTATATTTAATTAATTCATCAACGCGAGACAAAATTTTCTACTTTTGCTTCAAGGCCAATTAGTGTGAACATATATCCACATAATACAGTTATATATATATGTAT
>JAPYZE010003485.1:0-12813 GCA_030522805.1 Leptomastidea abnormis | reverse complement strand
CCCTCTCTCTCTCTCTATATATATATATATATATATATATATATATATATATATATATATATATATATATATATATCGCGAATAGGCCAAAGGAAAAGTGCGCTTAATTGAAGTAATGGAAACTCATTGTTTCCATATACATATTCGCAGCATTTAAAATTAATCTTAATTTAAAATCGCTGTAAAGCTCGCTCGCACTCGCTCGCTCTATACTCTACACACACACACACATACACTCACTCTCTCGTTCCTTTACTAAATTCAATTTCTAATATATATGTATATAAGTATTATTGTGTGCACTTATATGTGCATATTTATTATAAACAATTATAAGCCTCAAAAATAATAAATAAAGTATAGTTATGGGTTATATCAGATTCAGTAAAAATCGTAAGAGGCCGCGACATCGAACCCGCAAGCAATTGCATATATCGTATAGTACACTTAGTCATCCTCGAAATGCACTCAAACACCGAACTATACGTACGTGTGTGTATGCACTGTCACGTATTATATATAACTATATATCTACTAAGCGCGATCTGTACACGCGAAGCCAAGCTTATATATGAAACGTCGCGTCGATGATGCATTATTGAGAGAATTTCCCTTCCCTCACTTTGTCTCGCTTACTATATAGGTATATATTGGTTTTCCTTCGGCCTAAAATTCACGTGCGCTTGCACGCGTCTGGCCAGTATAATTACGTGTATGTATACATATATATTACATCGCAACCTCGCCAAATTTCAATTTCGTCATATCAAGTGTGCGAGTGGCTTTGTTTTTTATTTATTTTTTTCTTGCTCCTTGAAAATATATTGTTAGTATTTACGTATGTAAGTATGAGCATTAGAAAATAATATATATATAGAATATATCATATGTGTAAAATTGCAACAAGTGAACAATGACGATGGTACCAACTGCTACGACGATGCTACTACTACTACTGCGCTTCTGATCGGAATAATTCATCCATTCACGTGTCCTTCGAAATGTCATTTAGCCCATAAATTTCAAATACAACGATGCAGCCTGCGCTATGTATTGCTCAATGAAATATTGATGCTTCAAAGTTTGGATCAAAAGAGAGAGAGAAATAGGGGGGTTAAGATTTTATAATTTTTTCCGAGTAATCTTTTACTAATGATCCTGTGAAAATTATCTTAATGACTTTTAAATTTGATCATATCTTTGGACTTGAAAATTAAATATTCTTGAGCTACCGTGTTGATTAATTGTTATATGTGAAGGTGAAAAAATATAAATTGCTTGCTTATTGTTGAAAATTTTTGCCAAAAAAAAATTATCTGCAAAAATAAATAATATTCATAAAAAATTAACTCTCAACTCTATCCTTTCTTTCTTTTATTTACACAATCTAACAAACTATCAATTACGCTGACTCCAAAGATATTTTCATCAACTCTCAGTAGAGCCTCCATAAAATAAAAAAAAAAAAAAATTAAAAGTAAATAAGAAATTAAAAAAAAAAAAAGTATAAGCAAAAAAAAAATCAGCATGTGCAAAGTGGCGTCGTATGCATATAGTCTCTAAAACCAAGTAAGCGGAAATCGGATCTCTCTTCTCATAGCGCCACACTGACCCATTTATATCTGTCTACGAAGGCTTTGTTTTAGCCTGGCTATATACGATTACCACCACCCTGTTTTATATAGCTATATGTGACATTATGCTCATACCAACCAGATCTTCTCACACGTGATATCTATATACGTTTAGGTATGTGTATATGTGTGTGTATTCTAGAGCTTGTGTCTTGCGGATGAAAAGAAAAGGGGGGTGATTCTCAAATTTCTTTCGATCTGTTGTGTGAGTGCAAAATTCCAGTGATACGAAGGATATATAAAGTTTAATGTATTTTTTCTTTTTTATTTGCATAAGTTGCTACTGCACGCACGTGTAAGTTGTCTAGTGTTTTTAGCGGATATGCAAATGTCCGGCGCGTTAGAATAATGAATTCTTTGTGTAATGGGTGGCCACTGTATACGTCATAGAGTTGAGAGAGAGAAAGATAGAAAGAAAGAGAGATTATACCACGGTAAATTTTTTTGTTGTTGTGATTTTAATTTAAGATAAACTACTACCGGTCTTTAGATGTATACAGCTGCGTAAATAAAAAATGTCGTAAGGGTTTATGAATTTTTTTCTTATTTTCTAAATTACAACTATATTTTATTTTTGTTTTTAAATTAAAAAATAAATTTTAATTGGTACATGCAAAATAAAATTTTTTACATCTTAAAACAAATTAACGAACTTAATTTGACATATCTTTAAAAACCACTTGTAAGACCATCTTCAAAAAAATTTTCAAAAGTCAGTTTAAAAAAAAAAAAAAAAAAAAAAGGAATCTCGGAGCAAAAAGGGCGAAAGATCAAATTTACGAAGCGTAAAAATACGAGAGATAAACGAGCGTGTATATGTGTATATGTGCTGAAGCGGCTTCCTCGAAATCTTTTTCTCTATATAGATGCTCAGACGTGTTGGAAGCGCAACAGTGTCTCTCGAAGCGGTCTTAGCTCTGTATATATGTAAGGAGAAGAGGACAAAGAAATTTGTCTGTGTGTATGTGTGGAAGCACAGAAAAGGAAAATGTGTTGGTAGTGGTTGGGAAATCGAGAGAAGCAGACCGTGGTTATACACATATACGTAAGTATAGGTGTGTGTTGGTTCGTCTTCAAGGGCTTGCGAGAATGTCTCTTCGTGAAATATGGAAGTACTTGTCTTTTCTTATTTTTTGGTGGAAACTGCAGGGATGTTATATATGATCGTCTAGACGAATGTGGAACGCTTGTAGGGATTTCGATGAATTTCAACAAGTGTTTTTTTATATGTTTGACATTATATATCGTTTTAAAATTTTTAATTCAACGGTAATTGAGTGTTCACGATAATTTTAATTTAATTTCTAATGTACTGAGAGTTAAAAATGTTTTTCGATAAAAAAATGAAAAAAAAATTTTTTTATTACCATAGTTAAACTTGTTACATCTCGATAAAAGTTATCAAATTGACAAACCTTTTAGCGTTTAAAAATTTGTCCTCTAAAAAAAAAATTCTGAAAATAAAAAAAAAAAAGAACTTGCAAGCTATCAAAAGACAAATGAAAAAAAAAAGAAGAAAACTCAAGCGTTGGAAAAACCTCGTCACCGTCAATATTAACACGAAATTACCCACTCGCTTTACAACCAAGCGTAAACAAATTAGCCCTGTCCCTGCCCCTCTTCTTACTTTGTGAGCTCGACATTTTCAAAAGTGCAAAACTCCACTTCAAAAAAAAAAAAAAAAAAAAAAAGAAAGAAAGAAAAAAAGAACCTTCGAGTAAACTGTGAGTACTTAACCTCTGTTGCAACATCAGCCGGCGGCGTCTGTGACTGAAGCACGCCTTTGAAAAAGGGCAAAAATTACAGCCTCAAAAGAATCCACAAAGATACAGTATACACGGCAGTACTGACTGACTCAAGAAGCTAAAGTCTTGGGGATTAAGTAAGATGGGCATAAGATATGTATAAAGAGATAAGTCTACATGACTATGCGTAGTTGTAATCGACGAGTACTAAAATGATTAATGAACACACACATACTGACACATACACAAGTTGAGTATATTGGAGCACGTGCGTTTATAACAGTAAATTTATGTAGTGAGAGAATTAAAAAAAAAGTAAAATAAATTGCCAAGCTAGCGTTTAGGTAAAAAATCTCAACTCAGACAAACATACATTCAAACAGACGAAAGTAAAGCGATTATACAAGTGAGTGACTACATGGACAAGAAGAGAAAAGAAGGAAGAGGAGTAAGGGGGTATACATAACGAATAAAAGAGATGGAGAAAAGCCGGCGCGGACAAAGGAAGGTCGAGATAATATACAGATGGATAAGACGGAATACAAATAAAGGGAGAAAGGAAAATATGCCGTGTGTGTCTCGTGTATGTCTCTTGGATTTGGTTTTAATTTTTAAAAATTTTTAAAAAGTAATTGATAAATTTTATATTTATATCAAATGAATTTAACATGGAAGTTTGTTATTTAAGATTATTTATTTTTTTAATTTTTTAAAATTTAGTTGAATAAAGTTTTGATGCAACGCGTGTTAGAAAAAAATATTGTGAGATAAGTTTAAAATTATCAGTGGAAGAGGAGAGAGACTGTGTGTGAGTTGATAATGAAAAGGATGTTAATAACAAAAATAGATTTGAAGTAATGCTGATGCATGTATGCTTGCATAATTAATGATTTAATAAATATAGAGAGAGAAAAAAGTGTTAATTTTAATAAAAATTTTATCACTATACTTTGCATTTTTATAATTCTTGTCAAAAGATAATTAATTATTTAAATTGACAAATGGAAAAATTTGTTTTTCATCTTAAATAATTTTTAATTGTAATATACTTATTAAAATTAATGCGTTACAACGTTAAGTAAACACTCACACCGATATCCCTCCAATGTTCTTTTCTGACAAAAAATCAGAATCAGTATAATATCAATTCAATCTCAATTCATTTTCCAAACAGTAACGTCGTCACAGCTTTAAAAAAATTTGGGGTCACCAAGCCATTTTTTTTTTAAAACAACGCAATATACACAAACTGCATCATCGTAAAACTTCACAAAAAATCTTATCACACTTTTTCTTATTATAAAAAAAAACACACACACTCACAAACTATTATAAACACAACCAACCCCTCAAAACAATATTTACCCAACACAATACAAAAAAAAATATTTAACACGCGTCCATACGGTTCCCGTTTTTTTCTCTTCAGGAGCGCACGCCTGCCCCAGCGCCACTACACTAAAGAAGAAAGTCAAAGCACCACCGCGAAAGAGAGAGAGAGAGAGAAAAAGAGATCGCGAGTATAAAAGCGGGGAGGTAAAAAAAAGGGGGATATACCTATAGCTATATACACGCACTAACCGTCGCGAAGACGACGAAGAGGAAGGCGCTCAGGGCGCCACACCGCGGGTCCACCACCTTATAGTGTGCAGCCACCGCTACCACCACCACCACCAACGCTTCCATAGAACGGAGGACCAGAGAGAAAAGAGATGCTCGGACTTCACCGTTAGTGTGGTGGTAGCTTACCTCCTTCTTCTTCTTCTTCTCCTTCTCCTCCAACTTCTCTCGCAAAGCGTAAGGAAGAAGGAAGAGGACGACGAATATAACCCAGTATGTATACAGCTATTGCTACATACACAGAGAAAAAGCTCCCTTTGGCTGCTGTCTTTTATTTTTTATTTTTCATTTCATTTTTTTTTATTTCCATCTTCTTTTCCCGTCACTAGCACTACGCGCTTCTCACGGATAAAAAAAAAGGGAGAAGGAAAAAAAAGCTTGCAGCCCAAAGCGACGAAGAGAAGAAGGAAGAAGAAAGAAAGAAGAAGAAGGAAGAGGAGAGTAGACCGCGTGCGCGAGAGGGAGAGAGAAACGCGTTGATGGGAAAAAAAGGTATACACTTTGGTATATAGATAGGAAAAAGGTGGGCAGTATAGCAATACCAGTAGCGCATATAGGTATATACCTCCCTTTACTCCACGTTTCTACCCTTTCTTCCTCCCCTGCGGCCGATATCCGCAGTAGCAGGGAGATCGAGAGAACTTGGTATATATATCTTAGTTGTGCAAGCGAACGAGCTTTCGCGTCATTTTCGTCAATTTGACTCGTAGAGAGAAAGAAAGAAAGAGATGAAGTAGAAAGTAGGGGAAGTATATATTGTGTGTGTATGTGTTGGTTGGAGGTATATCTTTCTCTCACTTCTTTCTTAAATGTATATCCCATCGGCTATACCATCGAAAACACGCACAAAAACTTGTAGTAAGAGAGAAAGAGAGAGAGAGAGGGAGGGGAAAAAAGATGCATCGGACGGCGATGCTTTAACTTCCCCTATAATACCTTACACCACTTTAAATCCATGGTTTGTGTATATATACATCTATATATGTATATACGTGAGAGAGCTTGCGCGCGTGTCGTCGAAGCGAGGTCAATCGACGGAGGGAGGGTTGGTTGGTAGGTTGGTGCAACCGAAGAAGACGATTCCACTCTACCCCCTGACTCTCTCTTCAATCCCTCTGAGAAAGAAGAAGAGGAGGAAGGGAGGGTAGTTGCGCGCATCGTATACGCGATAGGTAGGGGCCACTCAATATCGTTTCATTACGCAGCCCACCACCGAGTATAGTCGCGTCGCGTCTACTGCACCCACCCTCTTTTCTATCCTACTACCATAGCCGTTACCACCACCACCACCATCATCACCACTACTACTACTACTACTACTACTACCGTTAGCGCCACCACCAACCTAGGTATATAGCGTTATTCCTCTTTCTTTTCAAACAAGCAAGCGCGGTGTGCGTTATACTTTATACCTCTCCGCCGGCGCCTCATTTTTCTGTTTCACTTCCTCTGCTCAAACTCTTTCCCCCACTTCTCTTCTTTTTGCTATATATGTGTTTGCATTGCATTTTATATATCTCCATACATACACTTACATACACCTGTACACATATAAACGCATACTGTGAGGTAAAAAAAGCTAGCGAGTTTTCCGTTTCCGCGCCTCTTTCTTACCACTCCTCCCCACTACGTTCCTTTGTCGTCGCCGCAGGATAAGAGAGAAGGTGAAAAAAATGAGTAGAGGGGAGAGGATGAACATAGTACACGTGAGCTTTTGCTGCTGTTGCTGCTGGGTGGTGGTGGTGGTGGTGGTCCTCTCGTTGGTGAGTTTGCGCGCACGTATATACGAAAGTCCGTGAGAAAGAAAGAAAGAAAGAACGCTTCTCGCGAAATTTTTATTGTTACTACTCCGTTGCGTCGCGAGAGAGAGAAAGAAAAAGTAAGGGTAGATGAGTTAAAATGAGAGAGAGAGAGAGAGAGAGAGAAAGAAAGAAGGGAGTATGAAAGTAGTAGGGCGAGAGTAGTAGAGAGAGAGTAGGTGCGCTTGCTCGCACAGTTTTTTTTATTTTTTATGCCTCCTGCTCTTAACGATCACCGGCCTGCCCCATCTCAAGCTCTTCTTTCTCTCTTTCTCTTACCTTCTCTTTTTCACCCGCTTACCTTATATAGTCTTGAGCTTTCACTACCTACTACTACTACTACTACCAACAGCGGCCAGTTGCCTATATCTTTCTCTTTTACTCCTCTGTTCCCTTACAGAGAGCACACACCAGTAGAGCTTCGTCGCGAAAAAGCTTGCACAACCCCCCCTCCCCTCACCCAACCCTGCTTTCGTCGTCTTTATTCTTTTTACGCGCTTTTGCCCAACCCACGTTACCTTTCTGAAACCCAGGAAAAAAACTCCGTAGTTTTCGCGGCTCTTCCAGGAGAGAAGGGTAGAGGGAAAAAGGGGTAAGGCCAGTGGAAGGTAGGTAGGTAGGAGAAAAAAAGGTAAGCGGAAAGAATGAGGAAAAGGCCATTTGGAGAAACGCACGCGCTATGTATATATATATGATGATAGCAGAACGGAAAAAAAGGGCGTAGGCGGGCACGAGAGGAATATCTCTCTCCCTTATTTTTTCGCAAGCTCACCCCCTTCTGTCTCTCTTTTTCTCTTTCGTGCGAGAGCTTTTTTTTACGGCCGCTCCTTATTCGACCTGTGCGAGTTAGCTATAGATGCGTTTATGTGCGGGTACGCGTTGCTGTAGTTGGAAGATAAGGAGGTGGAACGACAGGGATGCAAGCTCACGCGCTCCAGGGGATATAGCTTTTGGCTTATAAGGTGGGGAGATGGAGTATTGAAGCTGCGTAACTATACGTGAAACGATGCGTTATTGTTGTTGTTGCTGCTGCTGCTGTTCGTGTTGGTTTTTTTTTTACGAATGTTTTCTCCTCTCCTTCTGTTCTCCTCATCCAAGCGAGCTTGCAAGCTCACTTTCTGTATACCACCTCCTATTTCTCGTTTTTTTTTCTTTTCTTAACGATTTTCTTATTTTCTCGCGAAACGGGATGAATCGATACTAGGCGAAATGTTATTGCTTTCTTTTTGAGGAAATTGGTTTCTCTTGAAGTAGATATTGATGCCTCCCCCCACGCACGCACGTTTTATTTCGAATTCGAACGACTCTGTACGAGAGAGACTCTCGAGATGATGGAACTATACCCTATTTCGAATGAATTTTTTAATGTTCGTAAAACATTTGTTATTTTCAAATATTCAAATTATACGATCATAAGCTTGGAAAATATGATGAAAAACAAAAATTATTATACGAAACAATCGAAATATTTTAATAATCATTCGAATGACGAAACTGAATCGTCCAAGGTTGAGTTTAAAAAAGCTCAACGCAGCACGTCATATAAAGATACGCGAAATAAAAATGACTCGCTCTTGCGCATAAATAGGCAGTTGCAGAAGCAATGTATAAAAAAAAAAGAAAGAGGCATAAGATGCAGCCAGAAATCTTATCTTGCAACGCGTAAGTAAGCCTTTCAGTTCGCGTCTTTTATTGCCTTATATAAAGCTCAAAAGTCACAAACGAAGAGGGAGAGGAGTTATATTCGGTTCTCTCTTTCTCTTAAACCCTTTTCGATCCTTTGACTCGTTCTAACAACGAGAAGTAGATGGTTGAATTGCCTGATGCTTGTGTTCTCGTGAAAACCACAGATAAGTCCCGCGAAGGAAATTTGTCTTAGATCTAATTTTCAAGATTGCAAGCTCTTCTTCTACTAAACTTTATTTCTTTGTCTTTCTTTCGTCACTTTTCTAGTTATCTGTATATATACACGTATATTTCTTTTTTTTTTATCGCCTTTAACGTATCTTGAGTGGACGAGAAAGAGGCCTGAACTTTAGACGAAGAAGAAAAAAATTTTTTTCTTCTTTCTTTCTTTGCTGCCTCCTTTTACGGCGTGTTTTATTGCCGGGTGAGAAAAAGGGGTGGCACTTTACGATTATGCTTTGCAAGGGCTATTTCAGGGCTTTTTCTCTCGTCTTTCTTAAGTTATATGTTTGCGTTGATGCAATGCATACAAAATTTATTGCTTATTTTTGGATCACCTGTCTTTCCTATCTTTCCTTTTTTCTCTTTTTTTTATTGTCATCCATCAAATAAATAAATAAATAAATAAATAATATACATTAGAATTTAAAAGAAACCAATAACACTTTCTAAATGCACTAAAAAAAAATTTTAAATCAACTTGATTTTTCCAATACCACCAAAAATTCATCTCTAAGATAATAAAACAACATTGATTTTTCGTAACCGAACACTATAAACCAGTCTAAACCCAAAAATTTCCAATATCAAATCAAATCTCTCAATCAATCACTATCGTATCCATTCATGCAGTTACATTCGTCACTCTTTCAATCCATCCACTCAAAAAAAAAAAAAACATCTCCCAAAGATTCGGCAACATAAAAATAAAAAAAAAAGAAGAAAAAAAAAATATCCCGACCTCGGTAGTATTATAGCAGTAGCAGTAGTGAAGCTGCAGTGAACCGGGTGAGTTAGAAAGTGGTTGGGGGGAGAAAAAGAGGGGTGAGGTGGAGAATACACTGCGTCCGGAACATACGGCGTCAGAAGCAACAGGTTCTCTCTCTACTGCTAGCTACTGCAGTAGCAGCAGCAGCAGTAGTTGTGCTGGCTATATATGTTATACGTTTTTCCCCGAAAATTCTATCTGCATAGCATTAGCCAGCACAACTGGTGATGCCGAAAAAGCTCAAGCGTAACGTTTCCGTCACTTTTGCTGGAAAATTGGCTCGTAGCTTGTGTGTGTATGTGTATGTGCTTTCGCTCTTACTCTCTTACTCTTTTTCTCTCTCTCTCTCTCTCTCTCTCTCTCTCTCTCTCTCTCTCTCTCTCACGCACGCGGCAGTAGTTGACTATCACGTGGCAGCCCGCATGAGGCACCCACGCGAGCACGCGAGCATGTATATAGTTGTATAGTGTAGTAGTAGCAGTAGTGTATGTATATAGCTAAAGAGGATCGATCGGGGGAAAGTTTCTGTGCAGTCTCACTCTCTCTCTCTCTCTCTTTATCTCTCTCTTCTCTTCTGCCGGGGTCATTAAGTGATAGCACACCAGTTGCCTGGAGTCGTCGCATGGTTCTCTTTCTCTCTCTGCACACGCTTGCTTCTATGTTTGTCTCTTTCTCTCTGAGTATACCTATATGTATGTGTGTGGGAGGTATAGCTGGGTGTGTACGCGAATATCCAGGCTCTTTCTCTCTCTCTCTTGCAGCAACTGAGGCGATGCTATAGAACAGCTGCAGTAGTAGTAGCAGTAGCAGCAGCAACAAGCGGCCGATTATTTTGGCCTCGAGAATTTCACGCTGAGCTTCTATATACTCTCTTGGTTCACCGATGCTGTTGCTGCTATTGCTTTAGTCTACGTATGTATATATCGTGAGAGAGTCTTTATTTTCTCAATGCTCATTGTTTTCTCGATTTTGTTTTCTTTACAGTGAGATATTTGTTTTTTTACTAAATTGTGTTTAATGATTAGAATGAGCTTTTGAGTTTATTTAAAAAAAAATAATAGGTTTTATTATTTTGTTTAATTAAAGTGGTAGATGATTTTTTTTTGTAAATTAAGTAGAAGTAAGAATTGTTTTTTATTGTGAGAAATTAAAGTAATTTTTGATACTTATACAATTTGAATGAATTTGTTTATTAATTTAAAAAAAATTTTTTTTAACAAATAAAAATTAATGGTCTTTGTAGCAACCAACCTGTTGAAGTAGATTTAATTAAACCTTTTTTAAATTCAAATATTATTCTTTTTATTATTCTTAAATTGTTAAAATTAATAATTTGATTTTATGAAAAAAAAGATTTGAACCTAAAATTGTCTTACTAGAGAAAAATCAATAACTTATAAACGAAATAAAAAAAAAAGGTAAAAACTTCAGTATTAACAAACTACTATATCATCACTATTGCATATTCAATATAGAATCCTCTTACACTAAAACACTTAAATACTATCAACTCAAAATTCAATAATAGAATCAAAACTTAACTAAAGAACAAAAAAATCTCAAAACCAAATTTGAAACCGCTAATAAAGAAAAGCTCAGTGAAAGCTTTCCAGCGAAGCAAAAGTCAAGAAGAAAAAGGGGGGGAGAGTAGGAGAGGTAAGTTTTCGCTTCGAGGGTGTATAGAGTAAAGGGAATGAGGGGAAGAGGAAGGGGTAAAAGGGAGGGAGGGAGAGACAAGGGAGTTCGAAAACGTGCTTATCTGCACGCGAGAGTCGATCGGTGTAGAGTATAAAAGTGGGGGAAGTAAAAGGGAGGAGAGTGAGAGAGTGAGCTTAAGCATAAGGAAAATGAACGAGAGACGCGCCCGGATATAATCCGAGCCATAGGCGGTGAAGAAGAGGATGGCGAATATGTATGCTGGAAAGAGAGAAAGAGAGAAAGAAGGGCTGGATGATAAAAAAGAAAAGGTGACGAGGAATGGATTGGGGTAAGAGGGGGTAGGGTTGGAGATACAGTGTTGGGAGAGAGTAAGGGGTGGATGATGCGAGTAGTGGTGGGGAGGAGTTGGTAGAGAGTGAAGGGAGAGGAGAAAGAGGAGGAGGAGGAGGCGTAGACTCTGCATTTTTCCACCTTAACAAGAGTGAAGATTAGCTCTTGGGGTACTCTAATTTTCGAACGGATGGGAATCGATAATGTCATTTCGCGCGTGAGAAGCGGGAAAGAGAGAAAGAGAAGGAAAGGGAAAGAGAGAAGCCTGTTTTAGGCAGCTTGATGGGGCTTGGAATAAAGCTTCGATAACGTCTCTCTTTCTTTCTCTCTTATCAGCCTCGATGCTTTTAATGAGAAATTCAGATTTTTTTTCCTTCGTTCTCTGCCAATGAAAACACTACTTTGCATTATTGCGAATCTTCAATTTTCATTTTTTTTTTTCATCTTCATTTCCTATTTCTTTTACCTTCTCCTCTCTTTTTTTTTTACCTGGGATCCATCGATAAAAGAAATATTTATTTTGTGAATACCGAATTTGTCAGATATAACGTTTTTATCGTACAAAATCGTCAACTCGTACGTAATCTCAATTACGCGTATAGGTATATTGGTATACGAGAATTGCATCTGGAAACTCGACGAATTTCAAATTGTTTGCACGCTGTAAAAGCGAGTAAAAGCAAGTAAGAGAGAGAGAGAGAGAGAGAGAGAGAGAGAGAGAGGAAGAGAGAGAGAGAGTAAGGGGATGTAGTAAAAACTTGTACGCCCCATCTGCACCGTTCCGAAATCTCATTCCCTTCAATACCCCGTTCCCCTTCCTCCTACTTCTCTTCCTCTACAACCCCCTTCTACAACATTGAAGTTTTCCGGAAGCACGCGCGCTGTAAAAATTCTGGAAAAAAAATAGACGAAAAAAAAAAGAACTAAAGGGGGAATAGTAGGGGGAGAGGGGGAGAAGAGTTGAAGGGAAAAAAGCGGACCTCTGTGCAAGCGAGACCGGGCGTAGAAGCGAAAAAACGTTACGACGTACAGCGTAATAAAGACCAGGGAGTATAAAAAAAGAAAGAAAGAAAGAAAGAAAAAAAACGCAAGCTAGAGGGTGAGTGAGAGAGAACTGCGTAAAGCGAAAAGAGGAGCGAGCGAGGAGAGAGAGATAGAGAGAGAAAAGCCCGAAAAGACGTCGAGGGGTGGAAATCGAGAAAGAAAGAGGAGGAGGAGGGATAAAGGGACAGAAGAGTATAGAAGAGACCGAAGCGTGTATGTATACGTATATAGAGAGAAAGACGAAGTACGCGAGTTTTTGCAATGACCGACGAGCAGAGAGAGAGAGAGAGAGAGAGAGAGAGAGAGAG
>JAPYZE010003484.1:0-12814 GCA_030522805.1 Leptomastidea abnormis | reverse complement strand
AAAAGTCGAGTACTCGGCTCGGCTCGGCTCGACTTTTCGAGTCGAGTTTTTTTACCGAGTAACTCGAAATTTCGAGTACTCGCACACCCCTAGTGTATACCTTTTCTATATTGCAGATCCGTCTTACTTTCTACACGCATATATACCTTACCTGTACCTATCCAGCATCCACGCAGTAGAAGTAGCACGGGGCCGAGATGACTCTCTCCTTCCTTCTTTTTTCTCTATCTCTTTCTCTTATGCGACGTTGAAAAAGTAGGAGAACTGCACGGAAATGTGCAGGCATAATCTCTCTCGCTATATACTGCGGAGAGAGAAAGAAAAAGAGAGTTTCCATTTTCGACGCAGCCGATTTTAGTTCGGCTTGATTCCAGACTATGTGTGGCCTCGTTAAAAGAGGTCATCGACTAGAAATATCTGCGAATTTTCCTTTTTCCTTCATCTCGTCTATGTCATTCTCCTCCCCCCACCCTTTTTTTTGTTTACGTGCTCACGTGTCTCTCTACTTGGCTGATTGACGAAAAAGTAGCAGCATCAGCTGAAGAAACTAATTCCGCTGAGTTGACGCGATTGCATTGAAGCTTTTTACTATCGTATCTATTTGCCAAGTACTCGACCCTTTAAATTCTCAAGAGTAATGATAGAAGTATTAGGACATCTTAAATTTTAACTTGCAGTTGGCTAATTGTCTTTGGCTCTATTTCATCCTCTTTAAATTTTCAAACAATTTTTCTTTATATTAATACTTATTATATTCAGAAAAAGACAACAAATCAATCAGCCTACAGGCATATACTACAGTCTATCAAAGTAACAAATATTTCTTCTTCCTTCATTTTCTACAGCTCTCACCAAGGGAGGGAATATTTCATCAATGTATACGCGCACTACATACCTTTCTCAAACCAGGACGATTTTCACATATGGTAAAAAAAAAGTCAATGACTATAAGTGAGGATGTGTGACATGCGGAAGATCAAGAAGGGGGATAAGCTGCATCTCTCTGCAAGTCTATCTCTCTCTCTTTCTGTGCTTGTGTTTGTGTCTCTGTCTGTTTTTATGCTTTGGCGCTTCCTCCTTTCTCTCGGCGCCCGGACGCTGACCTCGTATTTAAAGATGTATGAGTGTGATGATGATGATGATGATGCTGCATGTGTGGCTACTTACTTGGTATTGCTACTTGACTGGTTAGACTTGATTATGATTATATGATTTTGTGGAGTATGGGAAAGGGGGAGATGGATTAGATTTTTTTTTGATGATTATTTTTTTATGTAAAGTTGGGTGTTTTGAGGATTTGACGTATTTTGAGGATTGGTAAAACAGGTGGAATGTGTAATTAGGTTTATGTGATTAATGATTGATGTGGATATGAGAGATATGGAATGGAATTTTGGAGTTTAGATTAAATTTAGATAATGCATTTGATTTTTTTTTACTGTCTAATAGATTTTATTCGTGCATATCTTTCTTTTAAATAGATTTTCAAAATGATGTATTGGATGGGAAATTAGAATGAGCTTTTTTATGAATTCAGTGATGTGGAAATTTTTGAAAATGAAATTTAATGAATAATATATGAAAAAATTTCTGTTATAATCAATCTAGATTAATTTTTTTATCAGTTCATTAAAATTAATCGTTTGAATTTTATATCGTTTGAATAAAATTCAATATTTCAAAATAAAATTTATTTTGTTATTTCATTTTTAATGATCATATTATAAATTAACACAATATCAAATTAAGCTAACATTAATATTTTATTAAAAACTTTTTTACTAATTACACATAATAAACGTATAAAACAATGTAATTAAAATATTTATAAAAATAACATTAATACCAAAAAAAAAAAAGAATAATGCAACTTACTTGAAAATGAGTTTTAAATGACATCACATTAAATTAGTAAAAACTTGTAATTATCACGCTAGACAAAAATTTTTTTTCAAGCCTCGTTACTCCATTAACGTACAACACACGGCAACTCATTTCCACCACAAGAATTTAATAAAAAAAAAATAACATCTAGCAAATGAGTTTCACTCCATCAACCCAACTACAACAGAAAAAAAACATCATTTTCTCCAACACACATACACATACACACATACTCATTAAGTACCATACCAACAATCATAAAGCATCCTTCCTCGAATCGGTGAAAACGCAAATCTCAGTTAAACCACATACTAAAAAACACACCTTATATATACATATATATAACCCAAGCCACACCCATTGCCTTTCTTCTTAAGCTTGCTAATCGCTGCAAACAACCATATAACTTCCCAATGTCCCGGATTTCCCGCTTCTGTCCAACACATACATATACACTTATAACACACGCACGTATGTACTTAATGAAGCGTCATTACCATCGCCCCAAGAATCCATATACCGATTCCTCTCCTCTTATTTCCCTCCTATATTATATGGTTTCTCACCAAATTTGCATGGTTATATACGGTCACTTACATACATACACATACAAGCACAAGCGTCTGGTTATCGGTTCTCTTCTCCTCCTCCTCCTCTCAATTTGGCCCCCACGCGATGTACCGTTATAAATCCCAAGCGCAAACCGAAAGGGTCCAGCGATGACCGGACAACAACCGGTTTTCCAGCGCGCACGTGTGTGTATATATATGCTGCTGCTACACGCACTGCCTGAGAAAGACCGAAATACCTGTGCGAAATATATATTAACGAGTATAGAGTGGGTTTGGTACTTGTTTTTTTTTTTCTTTCTTTTTTTTCCTGAGTTCCACATGTATATTATATGGTATTCATGTTACCCTGCGGGTTGTAATCTGACAATTTTTTTTTTTTTGGTGTCTCAATATTAGTGCTGAGCTAATTTTAAGACACTTTTTTTTTAGTGATCTGTCATTTAGCGAGGTAATATTATTGGTACCATTGATTGTGAGATTTATGATAATGTAAAAAAAAAGGATCTGTTGAACGATTAATCAGACAGTAACTCTATGTTCATCGATCCATCAAATAAAATTTTAATTAAGCACAATTTTTTTTTATCTTTACTCAACACCCTTAACTTCTTTAAAACCCTTCATCAATATTCATCTCTTTCTAAGCTAAAATATTCTGCAATCAACCTCAACAACATCCCTCCATTGATATACAAAAAAAAAATACAAATGAAAACATGAACTTGCGCTTACCCTAACATCCCGTCAATACATTTCGATATCAGCAAACCAACTTTTCTCTCTCTCTCTCTCTCTCTCTCTCTCTCTCTCTCTCTTCTTTCTTCTCTTCTCTCTATACATGCAAGTAGTATTCTTACCCAATGCCCGGTTCTTAACGGTACTTATATCCAACTCTTTACTTCCTCAAAGTTATCCTATATATACTTTACGTACATTCATTCGTTCATTGCGCTTATAACTATATATGTTCTTTTTCTCTCTTTTTCTCTTATCGCAGAGAGAGCTCGTTTGGCTTTCTCGCGCCGTTGGCCAAGCTAGAAAATCTTTTCCTACTAATACTTGTATGACTATATGTATATGGCTATATGTACCTTTGGTGTGGCCGTTAGGTCGTTAACAATTGAGCTTGAGTGCGAAGAATGTATATTTAAACTGCAACGGTTTTCTCGCGATTTTTTTTTATTTTTATTTTTATTTTTTTTTTAAATGTATATAGACTTTTAACGATATAGCTATGTGGTATATATCCTATATCAAAGTCATTGATTATACGTATAATCTAAAGAAATAAACTTTATAATCAATAAATCTGATATGATAACAAAAAAAATAGTAAAAAAAGTAGACGTACTAGTTTTATAACAACTGCGTACATTCAGTACATTTCCGTAGAAAGTAAAAAGTATTCCGTGTCATCAGGTTTCAAAGTCAAACCGGATAATATAAAGCTCTACTATATAGAAATAAAAACCCAAGTACAACCTCTTCTCATAAACGACCTCATTTTCAAAAGTCCTTCCTTCGAATTAGCAAATATATAATTCTTTAGTCTCTGTATTTACACACACACACAGTTTTATTATATACCTGTATATACATACACACAAGTGACAGCTGTTTTAACACATTGATACCAGTGGTTAGAGAGTCTCTCTTCTCTCTCGACACCAAGCGCAAAATTATCACCTAGACGTATAGTATCATCAGCATCGGTGTCTCTCTTATTAAGGAACTTACTTTCATCCTCATTCTTGCGCGTCGCTATAGTACTCGTTTTATAAGCACATCGGCCCACTTTGTCTCTCATCGTCTACATCGGTGTCTTATATGCGTATGCCTTATACGTGTTGTTGGTATACTTTGAAATGGTTATGGATGGTTTGCTTGTCTATTGATGACACGTGTGTCATGGATGTTATACCATACTGGTACTGGGATGCTGTTGAATGAGGTGATTTTTTTTTTTGTATGTGACTTTGGAATGTGGCCTCGTTTACGTGAAGCTTTGTTCAGGTGACTCAATTTTAGTAGCTAAATTCAGATTTTTGTTTGTTTTGGTAATATGTTTGTTTTTATTTTTTGTTATTGCATTGTTTGGATAATAGTTTTATATCGAGATGAAATTTTAAATTATAAATATGAGATTAGATTGGAAAATTGAGATTGTTTTGTATAAATTTAAATAATTGAAAAATGTTTTGAGTTTTGGTTAAAAGCACTAACTTTGATGAGTTTACTTGCCTTGAAAATTTCAGGTATCCAAAGTCGTTATAGTTCTCGTATACGAGAATATAATATATTCAGATTCAATATTAATTCTATTTTAACGTTACATTTATTGAAGATAATTAAACTTTACAAAAAAAAAAAACGAAAATTTAGAAACTAACATGTATTACATAAGAATATATTAAAAAAAAAATCCAGAAATTAAGTATAAAATGTCACAGAGAAAACTTTAACAAGATCTTAGAATCTGCTAACGTCGTTGTAGTCGTCGTCGTCGTTGCAGAGTATAAGAAAGAAAAAAAAAAGAATAAAAAAAAACTCTTAGCCCAGATTTAAGATCAAATCGCATCACGAAGTGAACTTTAAGCTCAGTTCAAGTGACATAATAAGGTCTTAGCGGATAAGTTGTCGACACGACGTTAAGAGGTGGAAGGCACACCACTCTCTTTCTCTCTTTCTCACTTACTCTCTTTCTCGACTTTCCAAACGACAACCATACACCTTAAAACTCAATTCAACTCACTCATTCGCTCGCGTGACTTTTTCGCGCGCCTCTCTATATACATACAGGTACCCTATAAACTTCCAAACATAGAACCAAATTTTCCAAGAATTGTCATTTTCCACCAGCTAGAAACTCTACTTTTCGATGCTAATTACACGACTACGTACAATCATTACGTCAGCTCTATATACTTCAACTCGAGAGAGAATATTATAAGCGTGAAAATGCATTCTCTGCAAGGAAATAGTAGGAAGTCTACTTTTCTTTCTTGTAATAGTATAAGCTTTTACGAGTCAGTAGTAGCTAGGCTGATTTTACGAGGTTTAGCTATATAAGAAGTGATGACGCTTCGGATGTATACAATTTTACATTGAACGGGCTAATCGTTCTCACACCTTTCTCGAGTATGAAACTAAGGCGTTGACCGTGTGGTGCTATATAGACTTTGGGTCTCTCTGCTCTGACATAGGCCTAATGGGGATCGAAATTCATTAGCGCGTTTATGCTGTACTATAGGGAACCTTACTTCTTGCTTCATTCGTGACGTGGGAGAAAGCTCAAAAGCTCGTGTTTTCGCTAAAGAAGTTTCGTTAAAGTTAAGACTTTGCTAGAGGGTATGTGTAGATGGAATGAAGGAGGGGCCTATAGGGTACGTTGACGAAACGTTAGCTCTAAAGAGCTATGGAGGAAAGTTTGTCGTGAGTAGTAGAGTCGATTGATACACTAGTAGTTTAAGTGAGGCGCACTTGGTTCTTGTTTACTCTCTTTCTGACTGCTATATTGCTGATGTTGACTGCTTGATATTTTAGGTTTTTTTTTTATAACTAATAGGGGGATTTGATTAAGTTGTAAGTAAAGTTTTGTAGTTGGTGTGTTATTAATTTAAATGAATATATACTTTAATAACGAATGAAAATAATTCTTTAATTGCAAAAAAAAAAAAATCTCTTAATTTGTTCATAAATCCGTGAGAATTTAATTTGTTTTATGATTTTAATTGTTCTTCCAATGTCATTTGATGTTTCAATTACTGAGTTTTTTAATTGTTTCGTTTAGGTAATTGTTTTTAAAAATAGTATAGGAAGTATGAAAAAATGTATGGCTTAATGAAACTTACAGCATGTGTTCATTAATTTTTCTTTACGGTTGAATTAAATAATTAAACAAATAGTTTAAACAAGCGATCAAATTTAATTTCGTAACTTTAATTGCAAGCTCAACTTACATTCAGATAGTTAGAAATTTAATTACATCATATTTGATTTTACTAATGTTGAACGCAAACATTTTTTTTTTTGAAAAAACTTTTGTGCTTTTAAAGCTTTATTGAAGGTAGCAAAAGCTCAAGTACGTGGTACGTCCACTTAAATGTAGCCATAGGGTCAGAGGGAAGGTAGCTCAGTAAGTATAAACACATAGAAAAGTCAGAAAGCGAAGGAATCAAAGAAGCGAGCCACTTGTTTGTTGAAAGCACGCGAGAACCTTTTTTCATTTTCTTTTTTTTTCTTTCACTTACGTCGGAAAAGCGCATTTTGCGTCAAGAGTAATTTGCAATTTTTTTTTGTCGCAATAGCCGCATTTACTCGCAAAATTTAATTTGACCGGGCTTGTAAAATTAAAAGAGAGTAAAAAAAAAGGAACTTTGTTAATAACGTCATGAGAAAATTAAAGTTTTTGAATTGCAGTTGAATTTATTCAACATCCGATATATACGTATAAGTATACAATTTTATGGTTAAAGTTTTATAGTCGTCTATATATCCTTGTTGTTTTTTTTCTTCCATGTAACTCGTTCGTTCGTACATGCAATAAAAAAAAGTCATCTAAAAGTCAGATATTTTATCCGTCATTAACGTATGTTTTTCGTATTGCATAATAGCCGTGTATACCTATTCTCTACGACATTTAAACGACAAAGACACCACAACGAGTAAGGGATTTTTCATAATATTACATGAATTTATATCAAGAGGTTGAAAAAAAAAAAGTTTCTTTGTGCAACAGCCAATTAGCACTTACCAAGAGAGTAAGGGGAGTGCTTAAATGAGCCGATTTTCATTTAATTATGAAATTCATAGTTAACTTTCTTCGAGTATAGGTGTAGGCGTGAAACGTTGGTTATTTTAAAAATGTATGGAGGAGGGTTATATGCGCGGAAGCGCTTCGATACTTTATTAAATGAGGAATTCTATACTCGTAATAAAAAAAAATGCAAGTTTTTTTTTTCATATAATAGGTACTTAAGCATCGTTCGGTAATACATACCACGTGTGTTGTCTTATCTAAAAAATTCATCCGACCATGAGTATAACGTTGATCGAAACTTTTTATTATTTAATATTTTTTTTTTTTAATTATAAGATTACACATCAATCGTAGTTTGAATATCAAATGTAATTATAGAATTCCTTTCAAACTTTAGTTTCTAATTAGAAGAATGATCAAACATATAGGTATACATACAGAAGCAATTTTATCATGCAAGGACTTTTATACGACAAAAAACTTTCTCAATATAATATCATATCAGAATATACTATGTTCGATATACGAAACAATGCGAACAACTCGTACGTTTATCAATATAGCATACCATATAAAAAACTAATATATCGTAGTAGACAAAAGCTAAAACACATTGAATCTATTAAATATAAAAAATTCAGGAAAATGCATCTATACCGATCCAATCAATAATCTCTCCTTACATCTCAGATAAAAACCAATAGCAACAAAAATTCAATCCTTAAAAAAAATAAATTCATACATAATCGAGTGCGCATAGTTGAAAGTTTCATTAATCGTACATACACTCGCGTGCTCTGGTCACTTAAACAACCGCGAAATTCATGCGCATCTCAGTATATAGCCTCATCCCCTCATACGTATATATGTATATATACATAGGTAATATCCCGTTACTCGACATTCATCCGCGGCCTTCCACGCGGTCGTTCTGCCTCGGCAGCTTCCGTGCACGCTTTTATCTATATATACCTTTTGGTCCGTATAGGATATAACGTGAGCGCACCGAGGAGTTGGCTTCTCCTTTTCAATCTCCTTTCTCCATCCGCTTTTATTCGTATACTTTTCTTTCTCTTTCTTTTGCAGGACGATAACGGAATCGTTTCCTTTGGATATTGGCGTCACACCTCGCCAAGTCTATATACTGTGTCTTTCGTCTTTCCTTCCCTTTTTTTTTCTTTTTATTATTCTTTTATTGGTGGTTATTCGATTATAAAAACAAAAAAAAAAAAGAAAATGAAAAATATCGAATGATGTGAAAAAAAAGGAGAGCAGTAAGAAAGAGAGAGAGAATGAAATACTGGTTTTATAAACGGGATTATATTTTTCGAGAGGTAATCATTGATGCTTATCGACGTGTTTTTTACACACCGAGTATTCATTGAGAGAGTGAGATACTTGTTTTTTTCTTCTTCTTTTTATAAAGCGGGTATACCAAATGACGAAGCTGACAATGATTAATACGTGGAAATATTTGACAGCAATGTCGTGTATTATGGAAATGAATGAACAGATATGTATATATACACAGACTGCATTGCTGTTGCATCGTATATTATAATCTAAACTTAAGAATCGAGAATAAACATATATTTTAAACTCGTCTCTGTAAAGATAATTTTTCGTGTCAAAAATTTGAAAACTCGAAGTATTTTTCCCCCTCTCTCTCTCTCTCTCTCTCTTTCCAACTAGTGCAACCAACAGTAAAATGGTTTGTTTCTTCCAAGTTAAATTCCTTACAAGCATATAATTCTTAGAGTAGTAAGAGCAACAACAACAGTCAAGAACATTTATCTTAAAACATTGTAACATAAGGATAGTAAAAGGGTATATACATATAAAATACGAGATATAAACAAAAGGCGGCATACTTGTCTTAAATGCAAAATACAGAAAAGCATCTGATTCCAACTTGCGCTTTATATTATACCTACATCGCGCACATTTTGTCGACACATAACAACAACAGTAACAACAATTTTAGCTTTTGAAAACCCGCATGTACATTCATGTGCATCCAATTAAAATTTTCAGCAAGTGTATTTCATGCAAAAAATAAATGAACAACCGATTCGGTTAAAGATCGATTGTAGAGAATCAATTATTCTATTGCTCGTATACGCAGTATATGGAGGTTAATAACTTGCTAAGGTACAACTTATTGGCTATAGATCAGAGAAGTTAAATGACTGGCGATTAAGCGAGATAAATAAGAGAAAGAACATAATACAGGTGTGGCCTGAGGTCAACAAGGCCCAATATGCCTTGCGGCGTATATATACCGGTTCTTTATAAGTTTGCTTGTACTAGAAAACCTCAAGTTTTCGTATATACATGAATTGCGTAAGAATGGAGAATCTTACTTGTTTCAGTTATTATATATACTAAAAGTGCATACCTACACGTTGTTTCATATTTCCGTAGCGATGATTGTTATCGATACACAGAGTCACGTGCTGGTGTACTCAATTAAATAAAGATTAAAAATCGTTTTTTTAAAAAAAAACAACAACGACACGACAAATTTCACCACAAATCCAGTCTCGCGTAAATTTAATCTTTTTTATTTATTTTTTTTTTAAACGACCACACGTGCCAAGTGTTCAGCCAGCCATAGCTGACTAATTCCTTAATTACGAATAATAACGCACGAGAGAGAGAGAGAGAGAGAAAGATAGGCTTACAACATATTTATACACTTGTATACCAGAACGAAACAAAGTCTATGTATAAGCATTATATATAAGAACGATATAGCATATACTTAGTTGGTATAGAAAGTATAGCTGGAGTTACATGCAGTTATGTAACTTGTAAGACTTTACAGGGGAGAAACGGAATGTGATATATAAGTATAGCTGCAGGATTTGGATTCGCGCGAGAGAGAGTATACGAGTAATTGCCCTACGCGCTGCTGGACGCCCTTTTGACTGGAGTTTACGACTGAGAGAGAGAGAGAGAAACTTGAAGGTCTTTTGAATCTTGAGTTGCAAAGGCGATGATAAAAGGATGAAGAGTGAGAGAAAGAGAAAGAGAAAGAGAGAAGGTGATTAAGAGGTCGGTGGACAGCTATGCGGAAGTTGAATGGTAACTTTAGTGAGATGAGTTTGATTGATTGATTGCTCTTTGAGTTTTGTTATGTATTGCAGTTGGTGCTCTTGATTTTTATTTTTTAAATGAGGGTTTGGAATTTTGGGAATTAATGTTGTTGAGGATAATGTTTAATTGGTAAAGAGATAACTTAGAAATTTTGAAAAATTATAAAATATCAAAATCTTATTTATAAAAAAAAAGAATTATATTACCTTCACCTTGCAATGTAAAAGAAACCTCTAAATCTAATCTGACCTAAGAAGTAGATGATAATGAACCATAAATAACAAAGAAAGTCAAGCCACACATACACATACACACTTAGATAAAGTTCAACCCCTATTATACAACTACTTTAAAACGAACAGCATAGAAAATTGCAAAAGTAGGCGCTTCAGAGATTCGGTTGTCGACTTTTTCATTACCGGGCTTGAGTCAACGGGCCCAGATAATTGGAGCCATCCCATACCTTTTCCTACCTCCCGGAAGTCTACTGAAAAAGGTTAATTGAAGTTCGGGGTGCGATTGTGACTCTCTGGAATTAAAACGCCTTTTCCGGTATATATATCACGACTTGAAAAATATCTAAGAGAATTCAAGAGAAAAAAGAGGAAACATCTTTCTTTTTTCAAAGGCGTTGAAATTTTTTTTTTTTTTTTAATTTGACAACGACAGTGAATCTGTAAAATTGAATTAAAACAGATATAATCTTTTATCCTATAATTTTCAGTTATACACAGTCATATTGAATAAAATGCATACCTAGATAACGATATATTTCAACGAATACGACTTCCGACACAGCTGCAAAACTATATATTCACGGTCGATCGAACGTATAAGTTGCGCATCTCTATACCTATCTTTCTCTTAACCACAAGCAAAGTACAAGTCGTCTCAGCGTTGATAGCAGCAGCAGCAGCAGCAGCAGCAGCATCGTAGTCGTCGATCGGTATATACGCTTCCAGGAAGTCAGTGTATAAACTCGAGATTAATCGGACCGGTGACGTTGACCGCAGACGTTGCTGCTGCTACTACTACTACTACTACTACTACTATTACTTACCTGGCTCCAAAACTTTGACTTACTGTGTGACTCTCTATACGGTTACCAGTGGTGGTAAAGACGAACTATATGTATATATGTGTCTCTTCTGGCCGAGCGAACAGATTAGAAGCAAATAGTTTATGTTTATTGTTGGACTGGTTGTTTTGATTGAGGCTAGTCGGTATAGGAGTAGTAGATGTATATATATTTATATGTTCTCGATGGTGCTTTTGCGTATAGGATATACTATATTCGTACTCTCTATCTTTCTCTTTGGATGAGTTTAATTAAATCGCTCGTGACTGCTGTTACTGCGGTGTCAATTTAACAGGGTGTATGGGATGTATACAGTTTGAGGAAGTGTTGCTTGCTGGTGATGTTGATTTTTTTGCTGAACAATAAAATAATAATAACAATTTTATTGGATACTAGTTTTTGTTGTATTTTAGTTATTTTTATTAAATTTTGTATTTAAAAACTTTTGTTTAATAAAATTGTTTTATCAATATCAATTAAAATATTATTCAAAAATAAATAAATGTTCATTTCCAACAAAAAATTCTCAACAACGAATCCAAATTTTCCAATAAATAACCATACGTACAAAACAATAGCAATTGATAACAGTCCGTCCATGTGTATATAAACCATCCCATATAACCCCCTTCCCTCTAAAATTGATAACGCCCCAGTTCTCTTCAGTCAAAACTTCCTAATTAAAATAATCCCCTAATAGCGTAATATCTTCGTGCGTTCACTCAGTGATTGCAAGACTTTATGGAGGAAAGGGAAAGGGGTTGGTATATAGAGAAACTCAAGGGGATATCGAAAGAGCAGACCTTCGTGTCTGTTTCTCTCCATGGGCCGCTTTCAGATGATAATAAAGCCCCATAGTCTCTTGGTTTGAGACGTTGGAGAGACACACGAACTCCCGTTATGGGAATCAAGAGTAAGAAAGGGGGAGGCGTCGATGACTCGTTGCTACTACTACTACTACTACTACTACTATATTCTCATCTGACAGTGTTTTGAGCTTTGAAACCGAGAGAGAAGAGAGAGAGAGAGAGAGAGCGCGCATAGGGGATTGAATGTGACCCCTTTGCAAGATGACTGACGACGACTCCGTTGGCTTAATCGAGCTCTTTGTGCAGTTTCAAATTGAAATCTTGGCTCTTTCTCGTATTCGCGTACGTTGATTTATTTTTGAATATGTGTGCTGAGTGTGGTGTTTTAAACGAATACCTAAATTTACGGTATAGGGGAAAGTCCCCTAGCATGGGTCAGCTCTTAGTATGGGTCACTCGCAGTTTCCAGCTTCCTGAGCTATATTGCGCCTCCGGACCAAGCAGATTAGTTGCAGTTTGGCGACTTATTAAACATAATCCGAGATCAATAATTTCCGCTTGATGCTTCAAAAGTTACAGACGTTTTAAGCAGTTGTTCTATTTTTCGTGTGCA
>JAPYZE010003483.1:0-13484 GCA_030522805.1 Leptomastidea abnormis | reverse complement strand
AAATACATATCTGTTTACGTTCTTGTTATTTAATTTCTTCTTTTTATTTACGCAAATATTAAAATTTTAATAGACGTAGGTATTAATATTTTTAGAAAAATTTTTTCTCAAAGTAGATTAGCCGCAAATTTTTAATTTTTTATCTCAACGAGTCAGCGAGATTTTCTTTAAAAAAAAAAACTTGGTAACTCACACGTGGTCGAGTAATATTTTACGAGATCGCATATAAAATATTACCCAAAAAATAAAAAATTTGCAAGCCACAAGACCTCAACTTTTTTTTCTTCTATTTTTTTACATGTTTCACGTAAATCTGAACATTTTCGTGAACGCAAAATTTACCGTGTAGGCATCAAAGCCATTTTTTTTCTAGGTGTCCTTTTCCAAAATTCTCTTTATATTCTGAGGTATATTCCAATCGATATACAAAAATAACTAGACAAAAAAAAAAACTGATAAATCAAATCTTTAGTGACATTTCATTATTAAATCCAATACCTAAGATTCTCGATGCAGTAGCCATTTCGTTAATCAGCTCGGATTTAATTCTCTTCGCGCTTACCACGATCTTTCCAACTATGCGTGAGTATATATGCCTCGAGCGCATTCTTTTCTTACTCGGCTGATTGATCGCGCAAGCATCGCAGAGAAAGCACAGAGATTGGATTGTGCATCTGTGTATATAATACGTGGGCGGATGAGAGAGTCGATATTTTCTTCAGCGTGCACGCGCCAACGTCACGGGTTACTGCTATTACTCTCGCTTTCGTCTATTGTGCGTTCCTAGACCGACATCCACTCTCTTCTCTCCTCCTTTTACTTCTATTTCTCCTTTGTCTCTCTCTCTCTCTCTCTCTCTCTCTCTCGCGGTTTTATTGCCCCAGGACTGCTTTCACTCTTCGCTGGTGAGTTACGCGTACTGCAGGATGGATTTACGAGACTTATACATACGATTCATAGTTTAAATATTACTTTGACGTGTGTATCGTAGCGTCTAACGCATGATTTTCTTTATTGTTCTTTTTTTTTAGTTAGATTACTGGGTTCTTATGAGATTTTGAAATTAAATTTTTATGTTTATTAGACGTTAAAAAAATTAAATTTGAAACTGTGCATAAATCATGGGAGGGAATGAGTGATCAATAATTATGCATGCTTGATAATTCATAGATTAAGCATAGAAATAAACGATCATTGTTTATGCATAGTCTTTGTAAAATTTATTACATTGTGTACTTCTGTTTGTATTTAAATTTTATGTTGACTAAATAAATTATGATTGCTTATTTTAGTACATAATTATTGTATGACTTGTATACTGCTCAATTTTTTTGAGTTGTAAACAATTTTTAATGATAAACTGTAAGTGATATTTGAATTTATAAAGAATTTTTTTGCATTCGAATTGTAAACATAATGTAAAATGATTGTATTAAGTATGTAAATAATGTTTATTAAAGTGCTTCTAGTTAATGTAAATAGCTTCATGTAATGTAAGGCAAAATGTATGAATGAATTTATATGAATTTTATTTTTTCGTCTTTTTATTTAATTTTAAATAAATTGAAACGACTTTAACTTTTAGTCAGTTTCCTTTTGAAAAGTTTTTAATATTTTTCAACTGTAAATATTTTTTACGGACAATTTTATAAGAGACTTTTGGAAAAAAATGTTGAAAAAAAAAACTAGTATCACAGTTATCTATTTTTAATGTTTATTAATTAAAGCAAATAAAATTAATATTAATGCAGTATATTTTTATTTCTGCAAATATTATTTCAATCAAAGTTTTTCAATTTCTACATTAACGAAGTACCAGTTATTTTTATTCTTTCATTTTATTTTTTTTTATACTTCGTATCCCTTCGTATACGTCGATATTTGTTCTTTATCTATCAAATTTATGAGGGGAGAGAGAAAGAGAGCTTGAAATTGTACGCCCGAACAATTTCAACTTGGAGAAACAATTTATCGTGATCTCGTATTGAAATCACGCTCTTTCTCTGTTTGATTTCCTCGATTTTGGCTCTTCCATCATTAGCTTCGGTATAATACATTTTATTTATTACCCTGTGCAAGGAATATTTGATGAAACGTAGACATTGTGTAAGAAATCTCATTTTTTTTTAAATTACATTATCTCTGTATGTGAGTATACTTGATGTGAATACGTAAAAATTCATTGATATAGTAACGTTGAAAAGTTCAATGTAAATTGATTATTTCAATGAAGGAAAATAAAGAAAATTCTTCTTTATTTGATATAAAAATAAACTTTTGATCAAGTGAAATAATAATTTTTTTTATCTCTATTGAAACTTTATCAAAATGAATATATCAGAAACAATTATTTATAATCTTGATATTTCAATTAAATAATACAAGCGCGCATCAGAAAGCAAATCAATAATGTATTGCACAATATTATTAATCCCTTTAAAAGAGATAAGCAAGAAAATAGAAAGCCGGAAGCTATTTTAATCGCAAGCACACACGTAACGTAGCAGACAATCGAATCGTCAATAAACCCTAAAAAGAAAGTATAACGAAAAAAAAAAAACTAGAGCCAACGGCTAAAACACACGTGTAAAAAAGAGAGCACAAGTAGTAGAACAGTAAAAAAATAACGTCACAGCTAAGAGGCGTAAAAGAGGCATGCGCCAGGTGAGAAAAAAAGACGTCATTTGGTTCTTTATAACAAGGGCTAGAAGAAAGAAAAAAAAAGTAAAAAAAGGTTGGATATATATAGACGTTGTCTTTAAATACTTACCAAAAATAATATAGGTACATCACAACCAATAGGGTAGTATAACCTTGCACCCCTAAAGCCATGTGTCGCATTAAAGAAAAAAGGGCATTAACACGCGCATGAGCGGTTATATGGACCCAATCATCCGTGCAATTGGTCTTCCATTATTTTTATCCGCTTCTTTACAAAATGCTTGTTCCAATCTCGAAAAATTTCGCGTATGTGTGTTATAAATATTCTATTGCTTTTGCTTATGATTGGATCAGAGTTTTTGGTTTTTTTAATACATTAGAGGTAGTGTAATTCTGGCAAGGGCTAGGGATATTACTCTAACGAGAATATTGTTATCGATTTCTGGATATTAGAGAGCCTCTATTATAGCAATATACGAATAATTATGATATGCTATATGAGCATTAATATAAGGATAATTTATAGGGACGTTAATAAAAAACTAATAATTTAGATAGTATAGGGAATAACGAAATGCATAGACGAATATAAGCTGAATTCATTAGTTTATTCTATTATTGCTCTGATTATAATAACGACACATACACATATATCTATATATTAAACTATATCGTCATTGAAATAACTCATATAATTCCGACAGTCCAATTAATTACCGCCTCTCCCACATCAGCGTCCATTTAGCAATTGCCTAGTCAACTATAGAATATCACCCCTTCTCCTCATATATCCCCGTGCAAATAATAATCAGAAAAAGTGTATCAATCTAATCGAATAAAATCATCGTTTCTCTCTCTTTTTCTCTCTCTCTAAGAACTGCACTTGCTATGGGACATTTTAGCTGGTCCACCAGATATATTAATTCGATGAAATTCTCCCGCTATTCCTAGTGCGTCTCCAGAAAATTTTTTCTCTTCACGCAACTATACTAAGATCACTTCGGTATACAATTACCCTTCTCTCTCTCTCTTTCTCTCGCTCTCTCTCTCTCTCTCTCTCTCTCTCTCTCTCTCTCTTTACTATATACCTTCTCATCCTACTTTTCTCAAGAATGAATCAAAGTCCACCCTCGCCCTCGTCTGCAACGACTATACTACTATACCACCCCCTCCTTTTTTTTTCTTCTCTTCTGACTTCCCTACCGCGACGACGACGACGACGACGACAACGACGAGAGACGCAATAATAATGAAAGGAGCTCGTTTTTCTGCAGCGTCGTCATATTTTTACCCCTCTCCTCCTTCTCCTATACAACGCGAGATAGAGAAGCCTAGGGCGCTTAGGCTGACTCCACAATGTCGTCGTGCAATAGTGCGTTGAAAATTGGAATTTTTTTTTTAGTCTTATTAACTTTATCACGTGTGGAGATTCCTTTTTTTTTTAAATAAAAATTGTATGAAAAAGTTGTAAGAGTTTAAAATTTATTCAAATTTTTTGTAAATATAATAAAATAATTACTATTTGTAGACGACATACGTATATATACACATTTGAGTAGATACACACACGTGTGATAATAGAAAATGATTAATCGACTTGAAATTATTTGATCTAAATCAAGACTAATTGATGAGCCAGAGAAAAAGAAAAAAAAAACAAGGTATATATATTTTTGTCGACCATATACCATAGCAAGTGTTTGATTAACCTTGACATATGAATCTAATCTATAACGGATTACGGCACACGACACTAGTGCTTAGCAAGAAAAATAGATTCGGTAGAATCGATTGTTCGTCATTAGTCTACCTCGAAAAATCTGTCGGAATAAGCTACTGTACTATACTTTTTCATAAAAATACTAAATAATAGTCACAAAAAAACTTATGACTGTAATTCGATATCCTATAATATTTAATATATTGAAGTAATTTCTTAACAGATTTGAAATTTTTATAAATATTATAACAAAAAAATATTGTAAAATTAATTAATTAAGTATAGTATAATATAATCACCTAAACTCAAAGTTAAACAAACAAAATCAATCGTAAATACTCATACACTTCCTCAATAATTCCAACAAAAAAAAATACATCAGCATTCACTAAATTCAAATTGCCATGTGAATGTACCCTAAGGGGTGAATAGACCAACAGTCTCTAGATTCCAACCACAGCAGCAGAGACAGTAACATAAAGTATGGAAACAGGAGGGCAAAGTCGAGGAAGGATAGAAAGCAAAAAAAAGTGAGAGAAAGAAAGAGAAAAAGAGAAAGAGATAGAGAGAAATAGAAACTATCGCAGGAGCAGCAGAGAGGGCTGGTCGAAACAATGACCCGATGAGATAGAAGTGCTCGCGGCTGGGGCTTGGGTTAAAAAGAGAGAAACGAACGAGAGTAAAAGGTTGCAAAGGCACGTCGAGGAGAGAAATTCTCCTTGTGTGTGTGTGTGTGAGAGAGAGAGAGAGAAAGAGAAGCACTGAGTTGTTGCTGCGACATGCGGAGGGGAACGATATCATGAGAGAGAGAGAGAGAGAGAGAGAGAGAGAGAGAGAGAGAGAGAGAGAAAAGAGAGTAGAAGACTCTCTGGGAGGAGTATGGGGGTTATATGGGGGAAGAACGTGTTCATTTGGTCTGAGTTACACGCGCTATGATTATACGGAAAGCTCTCTCACTTTCTGTGTATGTTGTATATATGAGCTCTCTTTTCATTTTATATCTTGGAGATAGTTTCATCTACGTAATTTTATTACTATATTTTTTTTATTTATTTTTTTTTTTTAATTTACAGTTATAATGAACTTTATTTTTATTTAGTAACTATTAAAATGTGTGTAGAGATGACGGAGTCTTTGGCAAAGTAAATTGCTTTTTGAAATAAATTCACGTACGCTGTATCAGGCTGAGTGAAAAATGACTTGGCTTTCAACGAATTCATTTAACGAACTTTCCCCTTACCTTTTACCAAAAAATAAAATAAAATAAAAAAAATGAAAGAAAAAATAAAAAGCACACGTCACTTTTAATCAAAACCCGAGTACTTTTACATATTCTCCAACCAGCAGAATTAACAAAAAAAATGTTTTTCCGCCTGTTGCGGACGAGATTTGTCGTTCCCAAGTTGGTCGCTCTTCTTTTTTATTTTATTTTATTTTTTTTTTTACTTCTTGTTCTATGTTTTCTGGTGAGTGTGGGCGACGTGAGGCTTGGACGAAGCACGAAAAATACGTTGTCGTATATACCTACTCTCTTTCTCTCGTACGAAAGGAAAGACTTGGATGGGAGGAAAGAGAGGGAGAAAAAAAATTATTAAATATAAGACCTGTCGCGTGAACGTTGCCTTGCGGAGGTAAGAGAGAACTAGCTTGCTAATTTATGGACACTGAGTTTTATATACAACAAGAGAAGAGTGTGGGTTTGTTTCATTCTGAGATAGAGTATTATTTTTTTTTTTACAGGGAAGTATATTTGTTAGCTCTCTTGTAAAGCTAAATACGTATTATTACTATGTGCTTCTTATTTTATACTACTTGAGATTTATTTTAATTTTAATTTTAAACTTTGTTATCTTAAATATTTTTTTAATATGTCATTTGTGCATAAGTCATGCACAGTTTAATAGAATATTTAAAACAAATAGGATTAACAACAGTATTTCCAAAATTCAAAACTATTTGAAGCACATATTCAAAAAGAATTTGATTTATACCGCTTGTATTAAAAGCCATAAATAATAGTTTTATCAATCAATCAAGCTTTTTTTTTTTTTTTTGTAAAAATACACATATTTCACACCGACAACTTGTGTATATATATACCTATACATTTAAAAACGATATCTCTAAGCTCTTTAAAATACGGTCACTGAATAAAAGCACTAGCTTCTTTACGACTCTCGCGAATTCATTTTTCACTATACTTCACTCTTTCTCCATCTACCTTACTCTCTCTCTCTCTCTCTCTCTCTCTCTTTTACCCTAAAAATGAGAGAAACAAGGAAAGCCCATCGTTTTACTCGCACGTGCCATTAAAACGAATATCATTCAACCATTGGAAACACTTTTCTTCTCTCGAAGAGAACATCCGAGTACTGCTGCTAGACTATAGCACATTCTGTACTGTCTGAAAACCTTTGGAAAATTGAAATACGCCGACAGGAAGAAAGAAAATGTTGTTCTTCTTCTTCTACTTTTTTTTTGTATCTCATGCTCATCTCTACCATTTTTCACACGAATGGCGCAAGACGCACCTTCTTCTCATTTGCCGTAGCCATTAGGAAAACGTAAGAGTTTTTTTTGCCTCTCTTCTTTCGACCACATTCTCGTTCTCTTTTCCTATTTTTTTTTGTTCTATCTGTGTCTCTTTTACTTTTTTTGCTTCTTTTTTTTTGCGAAGTGAGTTTGTGCGTTAACGTGTATAGCGGGGCAAAGGGCGAAAATACAGGCTTGGTCGTTTAGGAGAATGAGGGCGAAAAAAGCAAAAACGTTGGAGCGAGATAACAAAAAAAAAAATAAATAAAAAAATAAATAAAAAGAAGTAGAAACAAAGCTTTGCTAGGTGCAATACATTGGAAAATACTATTTCGGGTCAATGAGTTTTCTCTGCTAAAGCAGAAAACAATGTTTTTTTTGCTTCAACCTACCCTTTTTACATCTTTAAAAATAGATTTTAACAATCTTGGGTATGAATTGATTTTAAAGTCTTTTTATAAATATAAATAAAAATATATTTTGTTAAGTTGAAAAATTTATTTAATTTTTTTAATTTGACTTTTATTTTTACTAAAATTTTTAATCAATTCATAATTAAATTATTATGTTTCAGGTGTTTATGCAGTGACGTATAATTCAAATTCTGAATCAATGTCAATTTACTTACCAAAGATCTCCCGCAGTAACACTACATAAAGGTTAGTACACAATTCAATATCCTTTAAACTTGAAGATAATTAATTTCAAATTTGACAAAACGAACATTAATCGACCGAACCATCTGTCATTCAAAAAAAAGAAAAGAAAAAAATGAAACTCTCTGAACAATTCATCAAGATATCCCGGAAGGAGAACATTGATCTGGTTGGCAGAAAGGCATCTACTTATATCGTTTAGTTTCTCTTTTACTTATATACCACCACCATACTGACACTCTCTCTTTCTCTCTCTCTCTCTCTCTCTCTCTCTCTCTCTCTCCCTCTCTCTCTCTCTCTCTCTTTGAAGAGAGGAAGCTTTACTGCGACTTAGCCAAAAAATTCTCGCGTCACGTTTGAGAGTTAAGAGAAAGAGAGAACGCGCCCACAGTCGCACGATTCAATCTTTCGTGTTAAAGCGAAAAAGAGAATAAGAGGGTGGTAGATAGGTAGGTAGGTAGGTAGGTAGGTAAGTTGATGGCGAGAGTGAGGGAGAGAGAGTTCCACATAAGTCACAATTCCACGCGACGTTTCATGTGTGCCATGTCTCTCTTTTGCTCTCTTTCTCGAGTGCAGCTTGGCACGACGAGATCTAGCTGGCAGAAAAGCTCCTAGCTCTCTTTCTCTCTCTCTCTCTCTCTCTCTCTCTTTGTCTCTCAGTCGCCGTTATCTCTTAGGGCCATCGGACTTTTGCTATACACACATATAAAGGTATATACCCGATAACCGACAAATCTTATTGCCACGTGGACACTTGAAGCAAAGAGAAGTGGTTTGGAGAAAAAGAAGGAGAAAGAGGTTGAGAAGGAATAAGACAAGTTTTTTTTTTCGAGTGTGTAGAGAACCTCGTATCTCTTTCTCCTCCTCGTCGTCGTCGTCACTGTGAGCACAAAGCTTTTTGTTATCCTGACACGCTACTTTCTTTTGCTGACCTATTCTCTCTCTCTCTCTTTTTCTCTTTTTTTTCAGGCACTCTCGTGTATCCTGGTAATTGATAGTTTTGTTCTTGAAATCAAATCATTTTCTTATTATATGATTTGTTTTTTTTTTAAATTCATTTCTAGTATTATGTAGAAATGCATTTTAAGGAAAATACTACTTTCAACTTGAAAGAAAGCTTTTTTTTTAGCTGAGAAAATTGAATTTTCTCCAAAGCAGTCTTAGATTAGACTAAATCAGAACTTGCAGATCTGGTAACTGTCGTGAACATAAGTTAACTTTTTTTTTTAAAATATAGTTATGGAAAAAGTATGAAAGGAGGGTTACTTTATAATTCAAATCTCTTTCATTTCTCAAAGCCACTTTTTACTTTTATTACCCTCATATTTATAATAATTCCCTCCAAAAAAAAATCATGACATTTTTCTCTCTACACGACTTTTTCTTCTTTCTTTTCACCCCCAATGGTAGTTCCTGTACTTTTCTTTATATATGTAACCCTCCTTCACGCGTAAACAATGACGTTTTTTTTCTTCCTACAGCAGTTCGATTCGACCGTGTAATTCCATTAAAGGCCCAGGCTATTGCGGACGATTTCTTTCCGTCGGTGGGCTACGCTCGATCTTGGAAATAGTCACTTACTTCCGCTACCCTTCTCATCCCTTACCTTTACTTTCGTCTTTGCCTCCCACTTTCCTGAGCTTTTTCCACTCTTGAAACTTATCTTAGATCTTAGAAGCGTTTAAAGAAATATCTTGCTTAGGGTTGCTTTTCACTTTCTTTACGATAACGTTTTTAGATAAAGATTGCTGCACTTATTTGCTGTGTTTGTACTTTTTTTTTGTTGTTTTTTAAATGTTGTATACGAGAATATTATGCATTGATAAGCTTGATTGAAAAATTATCTTGATAGTTTTTTGTTTGAATAAATATTTTTTATATTAAAAAATTTTAAAGTAAAGGATATTATTATATCTCTTCTTAACGTACCAATATGAATAAATGATGTTAAATTTTTTTTAGGAAATATATACAATATATAACGTAGTATTCATTTTTGTTAAAAAAAATACTTTTTTTTATTATAACTTATAGAACATAAATTATTCAAAACAAATCTTTTAATTATTGTAATTTTTTGGAAAAGTACAGTAATCGTCTTATTTCGCAACTTACATTTGCCCCTCAACAAAAGGAATCATATCAAGATAAGTAACATTATTGACAATATTATCATCATCAGAAGTAACTGTAGATTGTTCATTATTCAGAGGAACTTTTTGAACATCACCAATGTTAACATCATTATCATTATTACCAGAAGCAAGTGTTGTAGGAAAGCATTCAGCTTCTTTCTAAAATTTTAGAAGATTAAAAATATTTAATGAAAAAGAATATTTCATTATACTTAAAAAACAGTGCCTTGTGAAACTTGTGAAAACTTACATTGCACATTTCAGCGAAATCTCTGGAGTGACAATACCAACTTTGATCGTCACATTGTGGTTCATAAGTACATCTTATTTTCTGAAATATAACTAAGTTATTGTAAAAACTTATGAACATAACTGTAAAATAATTTAATTTTTTTTTAAATATGTTCAAATTTTACTTACTGTTATTAGATTTAGCAAAATAATGATACAAATTATTAATACTGATAAAAATTTCATTATAAGTTGTAAATATTTCTTTCTTTTCTAATAAAAGTAAAATGTAATTTTAAAAATGCTTTTAGAACAAAAAATTGTATAAGTTCAAACTTGATTAGTGAATAAAATCGACTAAGAAAATTTGTAAAATACTAAAAGCCGTCGATAAAATTATAATTCATTCAAAAGCTATTGATGTATAATTAAGATAAGAACTTTTAGATAGTGATTAAATAATCGTATTAATATTCATGATTAACGTTAATTTTTTAAGAAATACCCAATTTATATTACAATTTCTATATCTTAAAATAACTTGATTCCTTAACGCTTCTGCAAAACAGCAAACTTAGATAAATACTCGCGATATCATCACGAAGCAATCAATATCGAAAGAGTGCAGAAAAATTAAGAAAAATTAGTTTTCTAAGTTTATTTTTTAAAATTTATTAGAGTGTCTATTACTCTGTTACTACGATAAAAATTGCATAATGAGGCTTATCACGTTTTTTACAATCTACATCATTACCATGTTAGAATTAATATCAGTAAGTACATTAACATTTTAAAAAGTTTTGAATTTTTACGTATTCATAATTTAACATAATCTTACAAATTTCTTTAGCTTGTAAAATGTACTTATGAACCTCAATGTCATGATCCTTATTGGTATTGCTATTGTGAAGATTTTGCAAAAATGTGCAAGGTAAAAATTTCATGATAATAAAAAAAAGCAAATATTCTATCTTAAATTATTTAAATGTAATACTTAATGTTTGTATTCGCTTATAGAAAATGGATGAATGTTTTCCTGACCAAACAACTGATTCAGTCAATGAGGTACTAGTAGAGTCTCGAGATGATGTTAAAGTGAAATATGAGGGAAATGATCTTTCTAAAGTATTTTCAGTAGGCAGGGTGTGGTAAAATATTTAACTAATGTACTGATTTTTATAAATTTCATGTACTTTTTTTACAAAAATATTTAAATATTTATTTTTTCAAACTCAATTGTCAAATATATTTTTTCTGATAACAGTAGTCAAGCTGCTTAATGTTAAATAACCAAATGAAAAATCATAATTTCATTACAATCATCCATGTAAAATTAAATTTAAAAGTTTTTAAATTAGCTTCAATTTATGACAGTCTATTATCCACAATTGATACAGCAATAAATAATTACAACATACATATAATCTGTACACAATTTATGTTCATAACAAGTCAGAGCTTTAAAACAAGCTCTAAGAATCCTTCCTTTAGGAACATTAAATTTTTCCGCTTTTAACCAAGAGAATAAGTGAGATAGGGTAAAAGGAGAATACTGCCAGTCCTTCTTCCGGCCACAATCTTCATCCTCCTCCTTCTCCTTCATACCCTTAATATTACAAGAAAGCAAGCTTACTACACATCTCTCTCTCTCTCTCTCTCTTTCTCTCTCTCTCTCTCTCTCTCTCTCTCTCTCTCTCTCTCTCTTAAACCTTACTCTTCCCACAATGTAATTGCTCCGAAAATGGACTCGTTGCTTTGCCTGTACAATGATAATAATAATAATAATAATAATATGCAAGAACGTATTGCTCGTTGAATGTACAAGGAAGATGGGGGTTCGTTGGATTCTAGTATAGCAGACTCTATATAGTCTACACGTCTTTCGTCTAGCGTAGAAGCAGCAGCAGCAGGGTAGAACTTGCCAAACATCCATTCCACGGCCGAGTGCACGTTCTCTCGCCCGGCAAATCCTACGGACGAATTCTGGAACGATGCCACTATGGCTTTTGTGTATATGTATGTATGTATATATACTTGCAAATGCGACTCGTTTACGCGCGAACTTGTACGCTATATTGACCCCTCTTTCTCTTTCTTTTTTTCTCTTTTTCTCTTTTCTTTTTTCCTCTTATCTTATGGAATAGGGTATAAAAACTTTGTGGAATTAAAAATTTGATGTGCTGGGATGTGCTTGCTATTGAGATTGTTGAGATAAGTCGCTGGATGTCTTTACGGTCTGATGATGGTTTGTTTGATTTTAATGAGATATGTTTTATTTTAAAAAAAATTTTTGTTGAAGAGATGGAAAAAAATCGTAAGAAAATTACTTAGGTTTAATATTATGTATCAAAATGTAGATTTATTCAAATCTTTCGTAATGTATAAAAAAAAATACAGTAAAATTATCTGGTGATATAATAAAGTTTGAAGTACATTAAATGTTCTTTATTCAATATAACAAGTGTTCCCACTCTTAACCTAATTGAATAATACAAAGTTCATGGAAATGAATATTAATAAAGAGCATACATTAAATTAAAGCATACTCAAACTTTGAATAAAAAAAAAACTTTTGTGCCATAAAAAAAAAACTTCAAAATTCTCGTTCATCTTCAGGGCCAAGACATTTTGTATTAACAACACTCTGACACATAGTACTCACACAAACCAATCCTTCACGCATTTTAAAAGCATTCATTTCATAAACATTTTCACAAATAAAATCTTGAAATTTAACAGGTGGTGAAACTTTACCAACACGACTAACACGTTGTATGTAAGTAGCAGGTTCAGTACCATCAGGTTCATTACTAAGAATAGTAAGAACAAGCGTATCACCAGATTGACCTCGGAATATAGAATAATAAGCAATATAGCCATCGTAATAAAGATTAACACTTAATTCGATACCCATACGCGCATCCAGTAGTACGCACTCGATTTCTTGATCACCTAAACGAAAGCATGTACTTGCACCACCGTCATCGTCATACCAGTATGATACGCTGTCGCCGTAATCTAAAAGATTTTCTCTTGACATGCTGAAATTGCTGTCAAGATGACGTAGAATTGTATTGTTTGATTTTGACATTATCACTACGTAGAGATAGCCTGCATAAGTAAAAATATGATTTTAGAATTTTTTGTTTTAGAAAATTAAAAAAATTAATCAATTATTAGTAACTCACCATCACTAGCATCGAAATCTTTTTTCGTTATTATATCCCAGCCTTCATCTTCATATGGTATCGACAGACTCTTCGTTTGATTAAGCATAATCAAATCATTACTAAATCTCAAATTGCATATGATACCAGAACCACAGTAATCATCGCTTTTGACGAACACATCGAAGCTTTGCTTATACGGTACAACGGTCATAACGTCACGGGCTACTGCAAGAGATGCATCCAAAGTGAAATTTGAGATACTGTAGCTACACTGACGTGGATCGATGAGGTAAAGCCAGACATTGGATTGATTAGTTTCGCGTCTTGATTTTGATTCAATAATAGCGACGAGAACATTATCATCGCCCAAAGCTTCAGC
>JAPYZE010003482.1:0-13044 GCA_030522805.1 Leptomastidea abnormis | reverse complement strand
TATATATATATATAAACGCTTGCATGGCTATATGCATTTTCTGCCACGAGTCTCTTATACTCTTTCTCGCGCGAAGTAGAAGAATTATGCGAGCGCACACGCGGACAACTACGCGTATATGGTATTATCGCGATAATGCCCTTTCCATACATACAAACACATACATAAATGTATATGTACACACGCTGTGCATTTTTTTTTTCTTACATTCACGTTCTAGCCCGCTTTCTTCTATATGCTTCCCCTCCCTTCCCCTCTTCCTCTCCATTTCTTTTTTTTTTTTTGCCTTCTTGTTCTTATGCTGTTTATAAGAAGCTATATACGTGCAAGCATTGTAAGGTAAGCGCACACGCTTATGTGTACGTATATGTATGTGTTATACGGGCGCGCCGGACGAGTCAATCTCGCGCTTTAATCGAATTAATCCATATACGTACGACGACGAATATAATGCGCTTGTTTTGTTCTATACGTATAGTATGTACTTTACTATATGAATGTGAATTTGCTAAAGGAAAAATATTATTTACGACACGAGCCTCGACAAATTAAATAAAGCTTATTATATGCTGTCGGTAGCTGCTTTTATAGATGTCTGATGTGCATCGATGCGTTTGATATACTTGTTTGACGCTTTTGGATTAGACTAGAAGATATGCTTATTTGACTTTATTGATACATTAATTTGTGTGTGTTTTTTTTTTATTATAAAATATTTTTATTACATTCTTTTTTTTTTTTAAATTTTAATATAAAGTTAACTGAATTTCGTTGAATATTCATAAAAAGTGATAAAAATAAATTCAGGGTATAAATGTAAAAAAAAAAATAAAATAGCGAAGAGACTGCACATATGAAGTTCTAAATATAATTACTGTAATAAGTATTAAATACCCCTTTGACAACGTGAAACTTTCTAACCTATTTAAATGCTAATCTTATGAATGCTAATCACCTTTTTATATAAGCAATAAATGTTCAAATATACTTTATAAATATTTAAATTTATTAATTTCCTTAATTAGTATCTACATACACCATATAAAAATTGCATTATAATGTTTCATTGGTCTATTTGTGTGTATGTGTATGTGAATATTAATGAAAAAAATAATTTTAATTCTTTTTACAATAACCCATCCTACCCCTCCAATTTTCTTTTTCTCTTGAAAAATTGTTGAAAAATGTAAATTCATATCTCATGATGAATACGAGTTTTATACTGTTATTATTAAAATAATCAATGTTTCGTATCTCCTAAATAAAAAAAACTTAATAACAAAATTTAAAAAAAAAGAAATTTAATTTTTAGAAAAACACTATAATTTTATGAAATATAAAACTTCATTTAACGACACATTTACCTCATAGTAAAAAAATCCCATTTTTCAACTTCCCCATACACTTTATTTCCACACCAAAAAAAAGTCAATACCCGCATTTTTAAGTCGATCAATCCACCACACATACCCTCACATACCAAATATATATATATATATATATATATATATATATACAAAATTCTACACCTGCCACCACACTATACAAATTTCATCCTCATCGACCCAACGATAATCGTACCCTAAAAGAGTTCTACTACCGGCCTTTCGCGATAATTTCTCCATCCAACCCAATATCATCCTTCTCAACAACATGTCCACAAATAAGCAACACACCCATACATACACCAACATAGCTTAATATCCGTATTTAAGGACGATGCGCTCACGAAAAACGAACGGAAAGGGTGAGGTACATATACATATATATACTCTCTCGAGTGAGCACTTGTGCATCAGTCTTATCTACCTTCCTTTCTCATGGGTGTACTTATATATTATACTCTCTTGTGCGTCGCCGACTATATACATATACATACGTACATACGAACTCGTTCGCGTGTCTCGCCTCCTGATTTTTCATTCTGCAACGCTCTTATAATTCTCGCTTCCGTCTCGCGCCAACTACACCGACATCTACCCCTTCTTCTTCTTTTTCTTTTTCTTCTTCTTCTTTTACACTACTACCTTAGCCTATAAGATTCGACGATGTATTAGTATGTTTCTCCTGTTGTATGTACCTACGTTAATGCATAATATGCTGAGATACGAAATTAGTACTAGGGCGCTTTCTTGGTATGTATAAGTATGTATGTGTTGTGTTACGCGTTGTTGCGGGATATAAGTCGCGCGGTATATACTCTTTTGATCAATGGATAGCTATATACGAGAGTTTCGAGTAGTTCTTATATGCTTTGTGTTGTGTTTGGATTTTATCTTGTTATAATCATCTTTTTCTTGGAAAATTTTATTTTAAGTTGATTTTGATATAGGTAGTGAAATAATTTTTAAATTAAGAAATTGCATCTTTTTTAGAAAAATATATTTTGGTGAATATTTGTCGTTTGGTAGGTTTAATATGGACAGGCTTTTAAAGTTTGATGGGGATGCGTATATTTTTGCGAGTCGCTTCACATTTATCTTCTCGGCAGCTGCAATGTGAGGACACTCAATCGATCATGAACTGTAATTAAGTTTTTTTTTCTTTTTTTTTCTTTTACGTGTATTGAGTATGTTAAACATCGTTATTTTTTAAGACAGGAAGTTTACTGAAATGACCGACGTAAAATATATTTTATTAAAAATTTTGTCATCCTAAAAAAATAAATTTTATAATCATTAGATACATAGATTTATATTATATTTTCAAAAATGGGTTTTACAAAAAAAAAATGTTTAAACAAGTACTTTTGTCTATGAATAATAATGTCTCATAATATTTATGATCCAATTGCGCGATATAAAATATAAAAAAAAAGGAAAGAGAGAGAACAATAAGAAACCGAACGATATCTTCATCAGCATTATTTCCAAGCACACGTAATACACCGCATGCGTTATCTCAACCAAACGATCTAACCGTTAAATAAAAAAAAAAAGAAGAAAAAAATTTCCATCTCAACTCCCATCCCGCAACAGAACATCGATTTTCTTGGTCTCGCATATATAATATGCTCGCGGGCTTATGCTCGTAAGCTTGCGTTTGCTAGTTACCTTCATGCATGTAATTAACGCGAATCCTCCTCTTTCTATACGCTCTTGTACCCTAGAATAGTATATCTGGGAACGAGGAAATACGCGCCTACGCTTGATGAGAAAAAAAAATTTATGCTGTGTTAGCTTGAACTACAGTGTGCTATTCGATATTTTTTTTTATATTTTTGCAAATTTATGAGAACTGAAATTTGATGCGACTATTATTTTAAAACTATTTTTGTTCATGATAAAAAATAATATGATTTTTTCTTAATGATGATTAATATTAAATTTTGCGTTTTATATTAAATTATTCGTTCGTGCAATTGGCTATTAAGAGAAAAAAAATGTATAATATAAAATAAAAATAAAAGCTGTGCATTATGAAAATCATTTCCTTATAATATATTGAATGGAATCAAATAAATTCAATAAATTATTGGATATGTTCAATTCTTAATTTCCCAATTTAGGCGTTGACACGTTCCGGCAATTTATACTACAACAGAATATTATACATAAAATAACAAATTATTTTCTTTACGTCACGTTCTATCAAAATTTCTATTACTAAATACATTTGAAAATAGTCCTAAAACAAACAATTAATCATTATAAAAAAAAAAAAAAAAAAAAAAAAAAAAAAAAAAAAAAAAAAAAAAATAAAAATAATTATTTCATTTTTCAACATAAAAATTTTTCCGAAAAATAAATTTTTTTTCAAATAGACATGTAAAAACAGACCGTTTACACTAAATAACATGTTTTCTATAAATTGCCATTCGTTCAGAAAAACATTTTAGTAGACCACCTGGTGACCACGTCCTTGAAGGGTCGCCCACCAGCAAGCTTATTCTATTCTCTAGCTAGCTAATCGCTTTTCCGCATTCGCACGAACGAAAGGCTTTTCTCTTTCATCTTTCTCTTCCCCCTCTCTCTCCTGATTTTTTCCTCTTTAGCCTCCTTTTCTCTTTCCCCCTCTTATTTTTCTCTATTTTCTAACAAGAGCAGCTCGATGTAGAATAAATCGCCGACGCGTGTTTCCCATTATCACGCCAGATTATCCGGAGTCGTCGGGTAAAACGGATCAAAGACCCGAAAAAAGAGAGAATAAGGGGGGAGGGAAATGATCTCCTCGTTAATGATATTTGAAAAAAAGAGAGTGTATATACGTATACTACACGCGCCGGACAAATGGCCCGGATTTGGATCGTTATACTCTATATAGGTGTTTCTTTTGCTTCGCTTCCTGTCGCGCCTTTTCAACTTGGATCGGCATGTTTGTTGTGAGAGCCAATGCATTCCTTAAGCTAACTCTTCCGGATGAATCGCCTGTTGCCTTTATTGAAAAGACTTACTCGAGTACTTGTTGAAAATTTTGCTATTTTTGCAGTTTATGTTTGTACAGAATAATTATTTTTTTATTGAAATTATAAATGATTGTGTAATATTTTGATATTGCAAGAGTGAAGAAATTATAGCTGATAAATATATCAACTGTCAAAGTAAACTTGTAATTATAATTGGAAATCATTATTCAAATATGTTTATTGAATAAAAAATTAATAGTCACGACACTTAATTTAATAGTAATCCGTAGCTTATAAAGTCATAAGCAATTAGAAAATTCTAATGAGACATTTACAAATTAACGTCTAATTTTTTTGATGAGGTGAAAAGTGTCGTAAGAAAATATAAATTAAGAATTATTGATTAGAAATTAAATATTCTTAAGTAACTCACATTAATATTCTTGTATTAAAATGCTTAAAAAATTTTCATTTTTTATATCTGAAATAATTTAGAGGAAAAAATTTTCAATAAATAAAAAAATTAACATCAAATTATTTAAGTACAAAAATGAGAAAAAAAAATCTAATGATTCTCAACCCCATCAAAAAATCATGCTCCAATTCCACAACAAAAGCCACCAAAAATACATAAACCCACTTATGAATAACTTTGTCAGATAATTATACGCGTGTCCCATTCATACAATCAACCACACTACATTTACTTATATTCACTATTATAAAGAAGCTTATTGGCAGAGACATCTAATCAGATATATCATTTAGCGTAGCTCACAAAAAGATATCTTACTCTCTTCCGTTTAGTTAGTCAGAAAGGGTGAGAAACGTCCAGGTAAAAAAGAGCCACGCGACCACCGTGTTTATCTTCGCGTTTGGTTAAAACGATGGGAATAGATTTTAGGGATAGAGAAAGGATTTGGTATTATGAGAGTGAAAGAGTTCGAAGAAGCTGGGAACTGAATGAAATTTTGTTTTTTTTTGGTTTGAGACCGGCGGAAACGTTAATTTTGTCAAACGTCTACCTGTGTATGTATGTGTGTGTGTTTATGTCGTGTTTTGATCGTTTAGGGGGTTGGAGTTATCTTGTATTTTGAGAAGATATAGGTAGTAGTACAACTTTGCTAAACAATGCAAAAATATTGTAATTTTTAAAAAATTTATTTATGAAATTATCAGTCAAACATCAATAAAATATAAAAACGACCTTTCGTACAACAATTGCCAAAAAAAAAGAACTTAATCGAGCGTGGAAAAACTTTTTTATCTATAAGTAAAATCTCAACAACTCAACAAGAATAATCCTCCTCTTTTCTCGTGTTAAACTGGAGATTAACTGCGTAAAATATCCGTAGAAATAGAGACACAAGCTTAGAGAAAAAGAGAATCTGGACCTCAACGTTTTGTATTAAAAAAAAAAAAAAGTGTCCCCTGGTACTAGTTCGCGCCACCACACAGCGCAGATCTGTTCGTCTGATAAGTCATGAGAGTAAGAGAGAGAGCGAGAGAGAGAGCAAGCCTAAGCAAAAGGTCGAGCCACATTAATCGAGACTGCGACGAGAGAAAGAGAAGGCAGGGCAGCAGAGAGCAGCTATTCACAAGGGAGAAAGAGAGAGGAAATAAGAAGGAGATAAAGTTAATAGCTTTATTAACTGTGGGAACATAACCACAAGCAACGCACGCACGCACTTATATATATGTATAAGCTAGAGAGAGAGAAAGAATTTTGTGATGATCCACGTGCACGACATTCAAATCTGATTTGTCAAGCTCCATTTTCTCAGGTACGACCTCTCTTCTCTCTCTTGATGGTCCAACCTTGTGCAGTTTATATAGCACATAACGCAAGAGGTGACACATTTTGTTCTATCCCGGTAGCACAAGTCTGACATTCTTTTTATTTTAGAGTAGCGGTCCATAGAGAGAAAGAGAGCGGTGGATGTTAAAGAGTTTCTAAGCTGGCGCTATTACATGAACTCGGGGATCTTATATGGTGATTGTTTCGAAGAAATACGTATAGAGCTATAAGCTAAGTAAGATGTCTAGACTTATATATACTAGATGTTGGTGTGGTGAAGCTACTGTGAGAGAAAGAAAGAGAAATAGAATGAGAGAAAGATGTTATGAACCTGTGGAATATATATCTATATGTTGGGAAAATGGACCTTAGTGGATTGGAATTTTTCTGAATACTTTTTTTCTTTTTTTTTTATTCTTTTGAACTCTTGAAATTATTACTTGGAATGATGACTTTTATTCGAACGTGTAAATATGTTTATTTTTTAGTGAATAAGCAACATTTGATTTTAGTGAATGAAAGTAATGTCTAGGAATTGTGATCTATTTTTTTTTTTTTTTAAAGATTTGTTGCTTTATATATGTGAAGTATCTAAATTTAGTGGTCTATGGTTTTGATTTAACTTAACATTAAGATGATTTCAAGTAGATAATATAATTTTTAATAAATTTAAAAGTTGTCAGAATAAAAAAATAAATTGCACTTAATAAAATATATCATTTGCCAAGAATCATAAAAAATAAAAAATAAAAAAAAAATAAAGTATCACCATTAAATCATCAAACAGCCGTAAATAAACGCTAACAAATGTAATAAGCAAACTAAAAATTTCTAAAAAAAAAAAAATAAAAATTAAGCAGTCAAAATGAGAGATGTAAGCACACGAGATTCATCTCAAAAATTCTACCATTATACCAAGAATCACTGCCACATTTACACACGCTTCTTCTCTCTTCTCAGCCAATTTCATCTCATTTACGCGATTATACGACGAGGAAATAAAGGTGTCACCTTTTTGCCATGGAATGAGAAGACTCTCTCTCTCTCTTTCCTTTTATAATTGAAACGTTCGCCTTGTGGACCAACTCGTATTTTTCTCAAAATTACATAATTTATTCTAGATATAAGGTGGCAATTTGTGCTTCTGAAGAATGAAAAGGAGAAGAAGAAGAGATATGAAAATAAAAATAAAAAATAAAGTGTTTGGCTCCCGTTACTAGTTGAAAGAACTAAGAGAGAGCCACGCGAACGCGTATACATAAATATCGCTGGAATATCTCTCTTGGAGACCTTTAGCACGATAATTGTTGTCTAGCTCTCTTTCATTTTTTCTCTCTGAGAAGATGAAGGTGGGACGAGATGATAAAAAATAAAAAAATCGGGACGCACGTTCTTTGCTCTTTCTCTCTCATTCTTATTGCAAGAGACGTAATGACTCGACTGCGGACAATCGACCGTGACCTTTTGTCGAACTTTTTTATATCCAATCACGCGGAGAATAGTATTGACGAGAGGATGAAAAAGAAGTACTCGATAATTGGATAATTAACGTTCATTAAACTTTATTACAGTGATTTTCGATATGTGTGCCTTGGTTGAAATCGTGATTAGATCCACAAATGCATTTTTGATCGATTTGTGACTTGTTAAAATGAGACCTGGATTTTTTTTTTTTTTTTTTTTTTAACGAGATGAAAATAATTTTTACTGTGTGATGTTTGATGATGGTGTCGACAGGTGAAAAATATCATTTCATTCTTTTTAACGTTCGAAGAATTGACATTAATAAATATTGTGTAGGATTGAATTTTGGGGAGTGACTGGTATTATCATACCATAATGATTATCGATTGATTAAATGAAAATTATACGTTTAAATAATAGAGTGAGTTTTTTTGTTTCTTTTATTCTTATCGAAAATTTTACATTAAAATATTTTAATAATAGAAAAATTTATAGATCTAATACATATAAATAAAAGTTTGTATTTAATAAACAATCTATAAATATTCCAAAAACTTAAAAAAAGAGAAAAAATCGAACTAACCAGGAAGAAAAAAATTACTCGATACGTCGCGCACAAGCGATCAGTCGATACGACACACCGGAAAAAAAAGTAGGATGGGGTTGATCGTAGCAAGATAGGGGGGGCTTGAAGGGAAGGGTAAGGGTGCAGAAATCGATGCTATCAGTTTGCGCGTAATTGCACGTGTTGGGGCATAGAAAGAGGCGCTTGCTTTAAGTGTAGTTGGAAAGTGCAGCCACAGCCAGCTTCTCTCTCTCTCTCTCTCTCTCTCTCTTGCATCAGCACACGCACTCTTTGAATATAACCATCCAAAAACAGCTGTGTGAGAGTATCGGACACCTTTTTTTTTAAGGCCTTTTTCAGTCTTCCTCTTGGATTCTGCTTTGTTTTTTGTTTGTGATTTTAATCGCTATGAAGAAACAAAAAATGTTTACTTTTTGATTTCTATGATGATATTATATTACGAAATATGTATAATCATAATTAGAAAAAGTCGAAAACAGAATAAACACATATTTTGTTCTAGAAACATTTACATATTATGAAACGAATGATTTTGACTGTCATAATATATATCATTATAACATTCTTATTTCAATCTTAAAAATTCTTGAAGTGTTAAATCTTTTAATACTTATTTTAATTTTGAAGAAAAAAAGCAAATAAAATAAACAAGTGCTAAAAAATTGTTTGACAATACGTAACTGAATAAAGAAATGATCGCATAAAAAATAAAAGAAAGAAAAAAGATAAAAAAACTCTTAAGCGAGCTATAAGAAAAAAAAAGTGAGAAACAGTCGAAAACCTAAGAAATTTATGACAGGGACGGTATTATAACACCATGCGCCTAACTCTTGGACATGGCTAAGAATGTATTTTTGACGGTTGACTCTCTGATCACCTTTCAAAAAAAAAAGAAAAAAAAAATTTAGAGCCATAATATACTCGAGAGTTACTTTCTTTTCCCTTCATCTTTTTTCGTCTCGCCACTCAAAACGATCTCATAAACGAATAAAGAGATAAAACCTATTTTGTAGTACTGTCGTTCAACCAAGATAGTAGTTTTCTGTACAAAAAAAAGAACAGAACCAAAATTAAATTAACCTTCTCTTAGCTTTTCATCGTTTTGGACTTTTTTTTATATATAAACGCACCTTTTATTGTACCGGTCAGTCCTCTTTTTTCTTTTACGCGAGACCTTTTTTTCAAAACTTAGAAAAGAAAAAAAAGATATATACGATCGTTATCAGAAAACATGAGACTTTAAATCACTCGGACTTACGCGTGTGTGCACCTTATAAACTATACCGTTAGATATAGATAGCTTAGTTTTAATTTTCAACAGGTGTGACTCCCTTATTCAATAAGCAATTGTCTGATAATTATTTTTTTTTTTTAAATACTATAACTAAATTATTCCGTCGTAAGTAATACCGATAAACAGATAAAATCAAACGATAATTTTTCAGCTTATTCATTTCAATATCAACTGTACCATAATTTCATGAGAATAATATTCATTACATTTTTTTTTTTTTTTTCAGAACCAAACTATAACAATTAGATAAAATCTTTATATCATAAATAAAAAAAGATAAACTCATATCCATTATACACTATATAACACACCATTATAAAACCAAAACCAGCCACGTGTCTATATATATCAAAACCGCGACATCGGATTAATAATACGGTCATCCAAAATCATCATAATATAAGCGCACGCGGCAAAAATCAGCCGTACAAAACCGCATTATTATCATTTTCACTAAAGAGCTCGTATACATATATAGTATATAGGGTTAACCCCAAGGCACGTGCGTCTCTTTGTACACGTGAAAAATCAAGCATGTATAGTAAAAGGGATAGATATATACAGTATGTATTATGTTGAAATCAGCGATGCGTCAAATTGGCTTAGACCAGCTTGGTATGGTATGTATATGTATATACCTATACCGGCTGCAAAGCGTATATATATAGCTTCCCTGCCATTGATTTATCTCGGAGTCTGGTTGATGTGTGTAAAGGACCCAGACATCATCAGCGATGATTTTTAATGCGCGTGCGTGGTTTACGTGTGAATAATAATCTTCTTCACAGTTGATTGTTGGTTTAAAGATCGTTTTTAATCGAGATAAAGAAAAAATCATGTTTGCGATTTGGATAAATGAAGTTAAGTACACGTACATAACATTGAATAAATTACTTGTATAGGATGCTGGAAAAAAAAAATAAAGTGTTTACAATCGTGTAGATCTTAAACTGATATCTATTACTGATACTACTACATAGTCAGTAGTAGTAAGTAGGTGAGATATAAGAAAATCCGATGAAAAAGTGAAATGACATCAAGTGTGGAGAGATTTTTCGTAAATTTAAGCAAATAAACGTCGTTCGGTCGCTTAGCTCATACGATTTAATAACCATTATAAATCATTGGTGTACCCAAAAATAAAATAAAATAAATATATATATATTATTGCCAACCATCCTCACACGTAATAATCACCTTCGCAGATTCATCTTTTCAAAAATACATTTGATAAATTAATTGTCCTCCAGACCGTTTTTCCCTCTCCCTCTCTCTATCTCTCTCAGTATGTCACATACATTTGAACAGAAACTTCATCTTTTTACCCTCTATCCATCTCTTTTACCTCACATTTCTCTCTTCTTTTTCTTCTTCTTCTTCTTCTTCTTCTTTGCTTTAGCTAGTTTCCACATAGTAGCAGCAGCAGCGGCAGCGGCGTTTGTCCGTAAAGCAGCAGCAAAAGCCAGCAGCGCCACAAGAGTGACAAATCTCTCGGCTCCTCGTATTTATAAACACTCCAACGCTACATGAATCTAAATCTACCAAAGATTCTCCGCCCAAACGATCTGCTTTAACGTACCGTCTCTCGTTTTTCATGTCGTGTCTCTGTATGTGTGTGTGCTATGCTATATGTATATGTGTATTTTATACTTTTTGCTGCTCTGACAATTTTTTACGTCTCTGTGACTTTTTTTTATTTTTTGCTCTTGTGTGTAATTTTTTTTTTAAGCTTTCTAAAGTCGAAAGAATGTCCTTTACTTTTGGTGTTTAGTACAACTACTTTGTATTATTTTTATTATTATTTTTTTTAATTTCTAAATATTTAAAATGTTGAAAATTCAGATAATAACATAAAACATGAATATTAAAAAAAACAGTGCACAGAAATAATAAAAATATTATTAAATAAGAAAAGAGAAATAATAGCGTATATACAGAATTAAATCTTTTTTTTTCTCTCTTAGAGGAATGCGTATCTCAAGAAATCAAGAAAGAATCTCCGCTTTCTTTATCAGCCGATTTCTATCTAAACTCCTGGTGTATTAAACGTCAACGAAAAATATAAATAATCAAAGTAGCAAGAATAAATTTAAATGATTGTAGACTGGAAAACTTTTTAAACTATCAATCGTTTTTATAAGTATATGCGTTCGACCCGTTATCTTAAAATCTATGAATCAAAGTGTTTCGTAGAAAAGTCAATAGATTTGTTTCTTTTTTTTCTTTTTTATATCTCATATAAGAAAACATTATTAATGCAATATATAGCCATAAAAATGTCAACGAATATACTTCTACACTTGTTTTTTTATTTATTTTTCTTTTTCACCAGCATGAATTTATTTTAAAATGGTATTTGAATAATTATAAATTATTCATCTCCTATTCATACACCATAAATGCAACATAAGCAAAAAAAATCTCTTACATAATGTCTTACAATAATCAGCTACCACATAATTTCCTTACAAAATTTCATACATACACAAAAAATTTAAATAATAGATATAGCAACCCTATGAAAAACAGGAAAGATCAAGGCGCCAGTTGATAACATAACTTTTTCTTCTCTTTCTCTCACTCTTAACTCACACATCAATGCATCTCTCAACTCTTCATTCATTTCTCTCTTTTTCTCTCTCTTCTCTCACATCCAGTTAGAAAAACTCTTTCTCCACTCAGTTCCACCAAGAGAAACATAGAGCAAGGTGAAGAGTAAAGAGGAGAGTAAGGGGTTAGAAAGATAAGAGATTGGAGAGCAGAGAGAAAGAGTAGGTACAGCCCTCGCAATTCAGTAAGCTCTCCTCTCTTGAGCTATACCGTCTCAGAGAATTCAACTCTCTCCCTCTCTTTCTCTCTCTCTCGACAGTAGCAGAGTATACGCGTGGATCTCAGCTGCTGCTACTACCATAGCCTTTACGAGACGACGACTACTACGACTACGACGACGACGACTCTCGGGGCGAGCAAGCGCGCGACGCTTTGAGTCGCGGGCGTCGCACCGGAATGCGCTAATGAGGACTTGGCTCTCTCTCTATGCCCGGGCACCCACTCTTCTCTCTCTCTCTTACTCTCTCTCTCTCTCTTACTCTCTTAACTCTCTCGACCCTCTTCTCTTCCGGCTGCAGCACATACAAATACATATAGAGTCGCATATACACACAACATTTTCTCTCGCGTTAATACAGTTCATACATACATATATATATTTTCTCGCGCGTCGCGAGACGGCATACTCTTCTTGTATGTTATGTTATATATGTGTATATATATATATATATATGTACATACCTACTTTCTTCCCTCGTTTTCGTCTCGTTGTATTATATATATAATATACTTGGGGCTCTCTTGCGCTCGAGCGAACTTGCCACGCGCCGTCGCTCTTGCGAGCACCCTGGTAAGTGTAATGCTACTGCCTAAAGTATGTATATGTATTCCTGAGAAATAAATGAAAAAAAAAAAAAAAAAAAAGAAATTAACCAACAAATGAGTAAGATAGTAGATGACGATGGTGATGGTGGGGGTGGTGAATGAGAGATAAAAAAAAATAAAAG
>JAPYZE010003481.1:1120-13948 GCA_030522805.1 Leptomastidea abnormis | reverse complement strand
ATATATATTAGGTATTAGAATTTTTCTTGGCCTGCCAAGAACTATATAACTACTAGACTCTAATGATTTTACAACTCTCCTCCTGCGAATGCGCTATATAGCCTGAAACGATGATTGACAACTTGTTCCTCATCTCTTTACACCCCTCCCTTCTTCTCTCACTTCAATGACAGCAGCAGCAACAACAACAACAACAACAACAAGTTTGGCGGCTTTACGGTTGTATCTATATATAAAAGGGCGCTACGCAGATTTTAACGACGATTTTACGGCGCCCTTATAACATCCCCATAGCATCCACGATATAATATTTTATTTTCAAATATATATAAATCGCTTATTTTAAAGCGCAGCTTTTATTGTGACCAGGATGGTACACACACACGAGCATATCTTTTTTTTTTATAATTGTCTATAAATCAAATGTATTTATATAATTATAGCACGGATACGTAATAATGTTACTGTTTAAAATAATTGTGTTATGTATAATTGGCTATGATAGAAAATTTGCTATAGGATATAATAATAATAGGTATTGATTTATTTATTATTAATGATTGATTTGTAAATTTTATGAAATTTTTTATAGTTTGTTTTGTAAAATTAAAATTGTATTAATTAAAATGATGTTGCAAGATTTGTGTGATGATAATGTAAACCAAAATGAGCTAAATGTGTGGGGTATTATGTTCTAGAGATCAGTTTTAGATATAATTATTTGAGGATGTAGATCTAAAGGTAAATAGGATTTATTTTTTAATTATTATATTTTGGCAGATCGGTTTAAAAAGTGACTCAGATATGTAGATATTATATCTAATGTTATCTTGAACATTTATCTATAAAAAATTTTTAAAATTTCGTTAAATACGTTATACTTTTTAAATTTCGATTATAAAAATAACGTTAAATTTCGTAAATATAAAACAAATGTACAATGGTAATAAATCGGTATTATTCGAAAATAATAATATTACGTTTTATTTACAAGTCACTTGATTATCTCTCATTACTTTAGTTTATTAATAATAAGCTTGATTAATCAAAACTGAGATATAGTGAAAAATTATTTTTTGAAATTATTTTAATACATAAAAAGAAGGTGAATATATATTTATTGAAACATTTTCAATGAATTATATTAAATTTTATATTCAAATTTAGTAATTTATAACATATTGCAGATTAATTCCTTATAAATTTTTAATTTTTTTTATAACGTACGTGAAAACAGCCTTCAATTAGCACAAAATGTACGACTGAGACAATAAATTAAAACGAAGGAAAAATAATATATATACACTCGTATACATCTTAAAAAGGGCTTAACGTCAGCAGGTAGAAAAGAAAAATAGACCCAGTTGATTTTATCCATCCATCCATCCAACCATCCATCAATTGTAAATATACTCCATTTTTATATGACCTGAGGTCATAACAAAATACATACACATTCCTCTTTCATATAGGTACCCATAGCTATTCGAAATATACCTATCACTTCATCAAATCAACAAGTTTTGAAGGAAAGCTTATAAAAGGGTCAAGACCCCTTTTTTCCCCCATCCTCTTTCAAAAACTCTTAATTGTCCAAACGCTAAATCTTGAGAAAGTCAAGAGAAAAGGAAAACGAAGATCGTATTGTTATTATACAAATGACATTTTTGAGAGTATAGTTCAGTAAACTCGTTATAGCTCATCGAAAAATTATATTATGTATCCCACGCGAAGGAGCAAAGAAAAATTTTGAAGATATATTGGTGGAGTTTCGGGGCGCCAGATTTTATGCCATAAGACACTTATATATTTACATATAATATAGCCGTCGAATGCAACGACCTGTCGACTAATCTCTCTTTCTCTCTTTGATTTGTATCTTATTGTCGACACGCAGGCACACGTATTATATCGTCATCAATGCGACGTCGTTGGTTTGGCGTCAATGACGCATTTGCTTGATTATTTTAATATAAATTTACATTCGAGACTGCAACTTTTACATCGGATAATAATAATAATATGAGCAAATGAGGTATTTTTGAAGGTCAGTTTTTGAAATAGCGTTTTTAGATGTACTGTGTCGAGATGATCAAAAGCTAGAAATATAGAACACTGAGATTTTTTATGACAGTTTGCGATTTTCACAGACTTAAGGAGTAATTTTTTTTTATGAAAATTTTTTTTTTAGTATATTTTGTTGTAATCTATCAATTATATAGTTTTTTTTTTAATATAACGATTGTACTACCTGAACGTAGTGCAGTGGCAAAAAAGGAAATTCATTATTAATAATTAATGGTACAGATAACGGTGACTGCTTGAATTACAAATATTGAAATTTGTAAAATTGTATTGTAGCTATGCAAGCGTTAATCATATACATTACCGGAAGACGTCTTTCTATATGGGTTATTCGATAAAACAAATAACTGTTATATTCAATTAATTTTCTTAACGTGCATCATAATGCAAACGTACCGCAATGCATGATAAATTATTTATTATGTAATGAATAATTTTTTTGTTTTGTAATTTTTTTTTTTTTTTTTTAAGAAAAATGTATTGCTTTGGCATCTGTTCACACCGTATTTTATTTAATTGAATAGTACAAGATGTTAAGCTCTACAAATTCTTGTTGTTAAGTATCGATACAGAACATATTATGTGCTATAAAGTGCCTCATAATCAATACTCAAGTTAAAATCATATTTTATAATCATAAAAATTTAGTACTTATGACCACGTGAATTTTGTTTATTGATTCTTATATTATAACTAAAGATATTTTATTGTTATAAACATGAAGCTGTTTTGATTGAGATGAACACAATTATAAATAAAAAGCTTTCTCTTTGAGAAAGAAAAATCAAGAATTTAAAAATATATTTAACAGAAAAATATAAGTCTATCTTTATAAGTAAAAAATTTTTTTATAAAAAAAAATTGAGATTAAAATGAATTATTTGTTAAAAATAAAAGTTCGAAAGAGTTAGTAGGAAGTAGCTCAAACAATATAAATTATTGTAACTAATAAATTATACTTTAGTTTATTTAAAGTAAAAATTTTATTCCTACATTTTTTTAAAGTTTCTTTAGTTTACTGATTATTAAATATTAATAACAAATTCTGACCTAGAACACACAAAAGTATTGATTTTTGTTCGATTTCTACCATGACCTAACAATAATTTTCAGTTCTACTAGTTGCTATACAGCTTTCTAACTATTACTTGCAGTCAATATTACTAAAAAATTAACAAAAATTTTTTTATTCACTTAAAAAAAATCTTGCGAATTCGTTACGAATATTTAAAAACGTAGTAGTTCTCAGAAAAAAATGTATACAAATAGATATTATAAATTGTTAATTTTAATATTTTTATTTGGCTATTATTTAAAAAAGTGTGGAGCTGCTGAAAATATGGCTGACTTAATGATTTATGATTCTATCGTAAAGTACAATAATCACCATCTGACTGTATTTATTAATGGAGATACTTCAAAACAAGAAAACTCTTTAATAATGTCAATCGCAAACAAAATACCAACAATTGTCACTGATTATAACTCTCCAAAAATTATCGAAACACCTAATTCAACGTTAGCCAGCCTAGCTCACTCACAATCATCTAGATTAAATGTCATCTTTGAAAACAATTTAGATTTGACAAAATGCGACAAAATTTTAAATAGAATAATGGATTATTCATGTAATTTCACGCAACCAAAAACTCTTCTTGTTTCTTACGGCAACGAAAGCTTACAGATGAGTAATAGTTTTGAATACATATTATTACGTGCTTGGCATTTTAAATTTCTGCATTTTTCAATCATCTATGTAACCAATAACGAAACCATCCTATACTACTACAATTCGTTTGAAGATAAAATCTATAAAAAACCACTGAATCTTACATCTGACATTTTTCCTGACAAAATGAAGAATATGAATGGTTTTTCATTAAATGCCGTTCTGTTTCATATTCCTCCTTACGCAACAGTGCAAAAAAATAATGACAATAATGAAAAAGTCATTGGCGGAGACGATGTAGAATATTTTAAAATTATAGCACAAAAATTAAATATTTCTCTAAATTACATAATTGTAAATAAAACAACTGCTGAAGAAAGTCAAATTTCATCGTTACAGATTTTGGAGAAGAATCAAGCAAATCTTATAGTATTTCGGGAAGTCTTATCATATTCTTTATCAACATTTGTAAATCTTACTATTGGTTATCCAATAACGATAGTTGATTACTATGCAGTAGCACCAATTATTTTTACTTTTGATTTTAATGTACCTGATAGTATTTATATTTATATTCTTTTTTTTCTTCTAATATTACTTTTATTTTATGGTCTTCATCGAGTATTAAACTTGAGTAAGAGCTTAAAAAATATTTTTAATATTTTGCAAATACTAATCGGTTTATCATACGCGAAACAACCGAAAAAAACTATTCATAGATTTGACTATATAATTTTAGTATTTCTATCTATGGTTTACTCAAATAATATGTTTTCTCAACTTCTGACAATAAATATAATTAATAAAGAAGTTTCATTCAATACATTAGAAGATATTTATAAATCAAATTTGACATTTTCCGTCACTAACAGTATTTTTAAAATGATTAATAACTCAAACTCAGATTTGAATATTTTAAAGTCACAAATAAAAGTAATGTTTTTTTACGATTGCTTACCAATTTTAGTTGAGAAAAAAAATAGCATTTGTTCTATGCCAATGGGTTATGCAGAATACTTTTTTTCAAATATTACTAATTTTGAAAATGCAAAAAAAACTAATGTTAGATTAGTTTCTATTCCTCTATCTTTTTTGTATGAAAAGACGTCACCTTATGCAAATAAATTTGACCAAATTTTGTTAAGGATATTCGAGTCTGGAATTGAAAAATCATTTCTGATATCTAACGATTACAATCGTGCTAATCATTATGATTTAAATGATGAAAACAAATTTTTAAAATATTTATTATTCATAGTCTTGATTACAGGTACTATTCTCTCATTTTTAGTTTTTTTAATTGAAATTATTGTGAATTCTAAAATTTTTGCAAAGAAAAAAGCAAACAAGAAAAAAGTCGTTACATTTTCGAAAAATTTTAATGCTCAAGCACGAATTTTACCATTGTATGATTTTACTCCATAGAAAATTAAATTTTTTCTCTTTGACTTACTTTTATTTAGTTGATTTTTATGGTTTTCTTTTACGTAAGCCAATCAGAATCAGAATAAACAGGCATCATATTTTTCGGGTCCTGTCTTTTACAAGCCCAATAAGCCTAATTGAGAGAATAATTGATAATCTTGTTTGAATAAATGAGTTTGGTAAACATATTAAATTTAAACATTTCTTATAATAAAGTAAGAGTGAAAATTCAACAAACGCACGAGTATTTTAGTTTTAATAAATTAATTTGTGAAATTTGAAATTTGAAGTAGATTTATGTAAGCATAATTCAAGATTATAAAAACTAAATCATTATGCAATTGTCCTTGTCTAATGGTGAAATTAATACGACATTAAATTGTGCTATCTATTACAAAATCACGTACCTACTGTTTTACATTTTTTACTGATCTAAAATCTAAAATTATTGAAAAGACTTCGTAACTTAATTACTTATTGGATGCGCAGTTTGTGTATAAGTTTATTTAAGATAATAGATGCTCTTTGAATTTATGTGCAGCCTGGGGCTTTCAATGTAATCAGCTAAATGAAATGACTTTAAAAATGAAAAAGATTTAAATTTCTTTCATTTTTAAAATCCTAGGAATTTTTAGAATTATATTCTATTCTTATTTAAACCACGTGATTGATTTAAGCTAAGCACATTATAAATAATAAGTTATGTGCGCATTGATTTTTTAAAATATGAAAAAAATGGCAAAAACGCATTTCTACGTTTTTTCTTATTAGATGAAAATTTTTCTGCACTTAAATTAGTGAATATGAATAAAAATTTTGACCCAGTTACACAAAAGTATTGATTTTTGTTTGACTTTTACCATAAAATAAGCAAAATATTTTTCAGTATTTGACTGCAGTCCAACTAAGTTGCTACTCTGTTCTCTTGCCATTGCATTTTGTAGTTGAAACTCATAAATAAGTTTGTAAAAAAAAGTTAAGGAACTCTTTTATTGCTGATTGAATATATTTTTGTGATTGATTACCACATATTAAAAAACTATTTTACTATTACCACATATTAAATAATGTTCGTAAATATGTATAATTTTCTTTTTGTTTTCAATATTTTAATCTTTTATCAATTTAAAGAATGTGTAGCTACGAAAAATGAAACTGATTTAATGATTGTTGACTCAATTGTCAAGAACAATAATCATCATGTGACTGTGTTTGTGAATGGAAATACTACAAAAAACGAAAGTTCCTTGATAAACTTAGTAGCTAACAAAATACCAACAGTTATTAACGATTACAACTCTATAAAAATTATTGAAAAACCTAAATCAACGTTAGCTGGTTTAAGTCATTCGCAGTCATCTAGATTAAATGTCATCTTTGAAAACAATTTAGATTTGACAAAATGCGACAAAATTTTAAATAGAATAATGGATTATTCATTTAATTTCACGCAACCAAAAACTCTTCTTGTTTCTTACGGCAATGAAAGCTTACAGATAAGTAATAATTTTGAATACATATTATTACGTGCTTGGCATTTTAAATTTTTGCATTTTTCAATCATCTACGTAACTAATAACGAAACTACTTTATATTACTACAATCCGTTTGAAGATAAAATAATTCAAAATCCACTAAACTATACATCAGAAATTTTTCCTGATAAATTTAAGAATATGAATGGTTTTTCATTGAATGCCGTTCTGTATGATTCTCCACCATTCGTAATTGTTCAAACAAAAGATGACAAAAAAGAAAAATTTATTGGTGGGAGTGATGTTTTTTATTTAAAAATTATAACACGTAAATTAAATATTTCTCTAAATTACATATTTATTAACGGAACAACGTCTGAAGAAAAACAAAGCGTAGTACTAAAGATGATGGAAAATAATCAGGCAAATATGGCACTTTATCAAAGCGTGTTGACATACGTTTCTCCGTTTGTGAATTTTACAATTGCTTATCCAATAACAATAATTGATTATAATGCAATGGTACCAATCGTTTTAATGTCCCAATTTAGTGTACCTGACAGTATGTATTTTTACATATTATTCTTTTTATTAATATTAATATTTTTCTATTATCTTCGCCGAGTGTTTAATGTGAGTAAAGGTCTAAAAAATATTTTTAATATTTTGCAAATATTTATTGGTTTATCATACGCAAAACAACCGAAAAAAACTATTCATAGATTTGTCTATATAATTTTAGTTTTTCTATCAATGGTTTATTCAAACGAAATGTTTTCACAACTGCTATCTATAAATATAATTGATAAAGAAGTTCCGTTAAATACACTAAGGGACATTTATAAATCAAATTTACCATTATTTGTTACCAGCAGCATTTTTAATACAATTAATAGTTCAATTTCACAAGATTTAAATATTTTGAAGCCACAATTAAATGTAATGTACTATATGGATTGCTTATCAAGATTAATTGATAAAAAAGATTGCATATGTTCTATGCCATCGGATTATGAATATTATTTTTTTTCAAATATTACAAATTTCGAAAACGCAAAAAGATCGAATGTTAGATTAGTTTCTACTCCTCTATCTTATATGTATGAAAAGACGTCACCTTATGCTAAAAAATTTGATCAAATATTGATAAGAATATTTGAATCTGGAATCAAAGAACCATCGCTAATTTCTAGCGATTATAATCGAAGCCATCCTTACGATTTAAACGACAAAAACAAATTTTTGATTTATTTACTACTCATAATTTTAATTACTGGTACAATTCTCTCTTTTTTAGTCTTTTTCATTGAAATTATAATTAATTCTAAGATGTCTGCAAAGAAAAAAGTTAACAAGAAAAGAGTCTTTAAAATTTCAAAAAAGTTATTGGTACAAGCTCAAATTTTACCGCTCTACGATTATACTCCTTAAAAAATTTAACTAATTTTTTGTGTGACTTATCATGAATGATACCATTTTTTGTCTCACTTAATAATTATTCTAAAACATATTGATTCGGAAAGGTAATGAAAACAGGTAAAAATCATGCGAAATAGAAACAAATGAGCTTGCATCTTATCTAATAAATAAGTTCAATTGCGAGTTATATACAAAAAGATATAATACCACTAATGGTTATATAGAAATATTTGATGATTTGCACATCACATAATAGAATGTAATAATGGCTATATAAAAATAACATAGATATAATTATAAAAATTTAGCTTCACAAATTTGAAAATAAAGAGTTTACAAGCGTACGTATATCGTGTAATTTTCTTAATTTGTAGTGTGGCATTTAAAGTTATCAATTTTAAAACAAGTTGTGAAGTTTTAATTACTAAAATGAGTTGAAAAATTTTAAATAGATATTAATTACGATTTTCTTAGATGTGCAATTTTATAGATGTTTAAAAATACAAAAACATTACAAATCTAAAAAAAAAAAGTTTAATATAAGAGCACGTATATAATATAGCTTTTCTTAATTTGTAGTGTGGACTTTAAAGTTACCAATTTGAAAACAAGTTGTGAAGTTCTATTTACTAAAATGAGTTGAAAAATTTAAAATAGATATTAATTACGATTTTCTTAGATGTGCAATTTTATAGATGTTTAAAATAATACTAAAACTTATCAATTGTTTTAAAAAATTATAAAATTCTATAGTTTGTCTTTTCTAAGTGCTTATATTAATTCGAAAAATTTTATAATTCATAAGTGAGATATATTTTAAAAAATTAAGTATAGTTTGTTGTACTAAATGAATAAAATATAAATTATTCAAGAAGACAACTCAAAATAAAAATATATTTTATCAAATATTTGTAATTCAGTAATTCAAGACAATTGCTTATTTCAACATATTCTAGTAGATGTGAAAGTAATTTAATGTATGTGACATAATTAATTCAATAAAATAATAAAACATAAAACTGATTTTGATTTATTTAACCTTATAAAAAAAATTCTATTTACATCTCAATATCAACACAAGTTCATAACCAACACAGCAAAACTACGAAACACGTAAAGTATATAGTGCCCTTGGCATTGGATGCTTCATGACTCAAAAGCCATAATTGCACATGCACTTTTAACTTTCCCCCTTTTTACGTCACCCTCCTCATCTGCCAACCATTCCCTTTTCCATTGCTTTCATATCACGCGATTTTCAAGAGCGTTGCATTTATGCGCCACCGCGTGCACTTTTTCGCACGTAAAGATCAAAGTCTTCTTGGACTCATGTATAAAAGTTAAAAGAGAGTCTGTGTTTTCGCTAATTGACCAGCCCTATACTTTATATAGTGCAGCGGAAGAAGCTTGGTACACCGTAAAGTCTGGAATTGCAGTAAGCTCGTTAATTTCATACGGATCGACGACGCGCGCATTTAAATATTTCAACGACGTACATACACACAATTGCAAATGTGTATATAGGTATACGAGCGTGTATATTTTTGCAATAACTTTTGGACTGCAAGCCATTGTTATTAAGTTAGCTTTTTAATATTTACAATGTACACCGAGTATTTTTAGAATAATATTTTTCAACGCTGTAGGTTTATCGATATACGATTCGCAGTTCTTTGCGTGTATGTAAGTTTAAAAATTATCTTGGTCTATACGAATAGAAAACGATTTATTTGATTTTATATTTTTTTCCAATATGTTTGTCAAAAGATTGCGCGTTATGACAACACAGAAGTGGTTTTGTATTATATACACATTTGATAATATTATAAGAGGAAAAGAGGATTAGTTTTGTTTGCACTACAATCAAATTCACACAGCTTGGAAACGGAAGGCAAATTCTTCCCCCCCTTTTCTTTAATAAAAATTGTATAAGCGATAATCGGGGACGTATTTCAGGAAATTGATTTTTTTTTTCTTTTTTTTTGGATGACGTCATGCTAAGGATAACATTTGCGCATGACGTCATGTAATTCCACGTATTTTAGGTACTTGTAATTCTGAGGCTAAGTGAATTCTTTTTGTTTAATTATGTATAGTTGCGGAGACTTGATTTAGCAGAGAGTATTTTATTTATAAAATATATAGTTATACGTCGTGTTATATTATGTGTTTGCGCGTGTTAAACATTTAAAATATTACGCGCGAGTCAAAAATATAATAAAAATAGTTTATTTTACGATTAAATGACAAATTATTTTTATACGTCACTTTGCAATTTAAAATTAAATAAAAAATATTTGCATACTTGATGCTTAAAGTACATCTTAAAAATTTTCGTAATTAAAATCAAATAAAAATAATTAAAAAAAAAAACTATTTCGCACCTTTTTTTTTAACGTTTAACTTTTATAAATTACTAATGCAATTAATTGCAGTTGCATAAAACTTAAAATACATCTCACCAACCCAAAACATATACCTACATAAAAAACTCGTCATTCGTCTCATTAAAAAACCTTTAAAAAAAGGAGAAGAAAAAATAAAGTGTAGGTACACAGTACTCGCAAAAGTCAAAACACACGTACAAGTAAGTAGTAAAAAGAAGGGTAAAAAGGAAGAAAAAAAGGAGGAAGGAGAAACAAAAAGAAAATAAAAGAAAAAAAGGGTCGGTATTGTAAAAGCACCAAAAACGAATAAGGTCAAAAAAGAAAAAACTTAGTAAAGAATATTAGCAGCAGTTACTTATATAGCTCCAAGAGGATTTAAAAAACACATGTAGACAATACATACGTACATACATACGTATACAGTGTAGACTTTTAAAATCAAGAGTGCAATGACGCCAAAAAAAAAAAAAACAAATATAATGCTTCCACGTCATTAATGTAGCTAAATGCATTCCCAGCCTAATATTCCTTATACAAAGTCTTGTAATATAAGTTAAGAGAAGAGGAGAGAAAAAAAAACGAAGAATAATAGAAGGAAGTGGAAGAGGAAGAGTATATAGATGACAAGAAGAAGAAGAAGAAGAAGAAGAAGAAGAAGAAGAAGGAGGAGGAGGAGGTGAAAGATATTGAAATAGCCAAGTATAGTATAAGAGCAGCTTGTGTATATCTATATAAAATAAAGGGAAAAAGCAGAAGGAAGAAGATCAGGGGTAGGCAGTAGAAATAGTTAAGTAGCACGGATCGGAAAGCGAGGGATGCAGGGGTGGAGCTTCTGAAGAGAGAGAGAGAGAGAGAGAGAGAGAGAGAGAGAGAGAGAGAGTTAGATAGTGGCGGAGAGGCATGGATCGATTTGGCAGGTGGGGGTGTTTATTCCTCTCTCTTTCTCTCTATCCCTCTTGTTCTTCCTGTATGTATATAATATTATTGAATCCCATGTAATAGGGGTAATGTCATTGCATGTGTAAGTGTATACATTTTACACACACACACACACACACACACACACACACACACACGCATACAACTATTTTATATATACAAAATACATACATAGTATTATACATAGGGCTGAAAGCTCTTATAAAATCGAGCCCTATACTGCATGCGGTGCCGTATACTTCTGAGGCAAGGAGGGAGAATATTATACGGTTACAAACCTTCTTATATGCAAGTATAGGTAGCAAGAAAAAGATGGAGCATATAAGTATAAGTAAAAGGGAGAAGAAGAGAGAAAGAAAGAAGGGAAGAAGAAGAAGACGAAGAAGAAATAAGAGAGGGGCGCTCTCTTTTACTCTCTCTCTCTCTCTCTCTCTCTCTCTCTCCCGCTACTCCTGTTACTTTGGCGCACGCCGCTGCTGCCGTTCCCGGCGGCTTGTTCTCTCTCCTATAACCGTACCGTACCTACCTACTATATATACCTACTATACCTATATACCTACAACACCACACAGCTTTACTTTACCGTATACACAATCTAAGTAACCAGTGTGCTGTCGGAGCGGAGTCGGAGCAGAGATATACATAATTTTAACGCTCTTTTTCTCTACCTCTCTCTCTCTCTCTCTTTTTTCTACCGTGTACATGAACGCTTAAGTTTTCAATACTTTTATCAAGTGTATATTGTGTCCTTGCTTCCTTAAATTAATTTTTTTCATATATTAAATTATTATTGTTATAATTAAAATTGTTGAACTGTGTATAAAGTTTTATTATAGTTGCAATAATAATTATAATAAATATATAAAGTGCTTGATGGACATAAAATATAAACGAAAAGGATGTGGCTGAGATGTCGGAGTCGTCCTCTCGTCGTAGACACGACTGAATAAGTGTATAAAAAAACTGACTTCTCTCAGGGATAGTATATATAGGATATAAGGACGAAAAATTGTACGTGCATGCAGGCACTGTGTAAAGATAAAAATTAAGAGAGGTAAGAGAGATAAAAGATAATAATATTTATTTATGTTTATAAGGATAAGAAAATAAGGAAGATTATAGTCTTGTTTCTGATTATGAAAAAAGAAACAGGAGATGTATAGAAAGATAGTAGTGTTGTGTGGATGCTACGGTTTTTTTTTTTTGGAGCAAAGTAGGGATATAGATATGTGTGATGTGTATGAGATGAGATTATATATAGATATATATGTGTGTAAAGGTAAGGAGTTTGGAGTAAAATTGGAATTATGGAGAGTTTATAAATGAGAGGTTTTAAAAAAGAAGCGTGGGTTATTGACTTCTGTGGGTGACTGTACTACTACTACTACTACCTACTTGAGAGAAAGAGAGAGAGAGAGAGAGAGAGAGA
>JAPYZE010003480.1:0-13309 GCA_030522805.1 Leptomastidea abnormis | reverse complement strand
AAACAACTGAATAACTTACCTGACGAAATCTTTCGTTTCAAGAATTATGCACGTGTCCATTCAACGACATAACGTTCGCTCGAGAAAACCTCATTCGTAAAAAAGTTACCGGAAAGTAAGTACAACATCGATTTACGATCCACCATAATCATCTTTCATTATCTCGATATACATAAAACAACTGCAACTACGCCATTATCCAAAAAATTTGCCGTTCCAACGGTAAAATTCAAAAAGCCGGTAAACGTGTTGTGACTCGATCTTCACGCGATACGTTGAGCCGATGAACTGCAGTCATTACGAGTTTGAACTCGCAAGTCAAATCGACGGGACGCCGGATGTAAACAGAGAGTGCAGTGTGTTAAAAAAAAATTGTGTGAAGGTCTCTTTTGTTTCAATAAAGTAAAAGTGCGACTGTACTCGAAGGAGGTTTGTAAACGACTAGAGAGCTTAGCTAAAGTGTGAGAGTGTTAGGATCAAATTTCTAACAGTTACTAGATGTTCCTGGAATTCTAGTGATAATACCGGTGTTTCAAGAAAAGTTTACGGCTGCAGTGTGTGTGTGTGTGTTGCATTGTTTTTGTGTTGTGTTTTCTCTTAAATTAGATTATATAGATCTTTGCAATGCTGTATTGCTGTGTATAGATGATCGCCATACGTCCATTTTTATAAATCATTAGATTATTGTCTTTGTTGTCATCATCATCATCATCATCATCATTTTTCATCAAGTAGTAAGTCGTTTAAAAATTTATATTGATTGTTAAGTTGTAGTATATTTTGATGCGTTGAAAATTGTTAAAGGAGAACTGCGTTTTTTTAAAAAAATCTTACGAGGTCGATTAGACTCGTAAGTAGGTACATTTTGACGGTTATATTATGAAGTTCAAAAAGTTATTTTAGATATTCAGACGTTTTAATTAGATTATAATCTAGGTTAAAATTGCGTTACTTTTTAATGCAAATATAACATTAGTTTTGCTTAACTTGATTTTTATTTAACATTTTTTTCTGTGTTATATATTTCAAATGCTACATTTTATTATTGTTATTTTAGTAAGTAAAATAAATGACTATGTATATTATTTAATCGTAACAACAACAATAATACATCTTTAAGATTGCTATTTCAACGAGAAATTAATTTGCGTTAGCAATAAGTGTTCTAAGTATGTTTAAATAGCTTACGGATATTTTTAATACCTGAAAACAAAGATAATCTTTTTTTTTTTGTGAAAACAATTTTTCATTCATATTTAAAAGAACTGTTGCTTACGTTTACGAAAGTATTGAGTGAAAGTGTAAACAATTTTCCAGCTGTTAAGACAGTAGGTTGATAAGTCATAGCCATAATTAAAATAAGACCCTTTGCATTTTTAGCTGGAAATTCTTGCCAATCGATCATGTAAACGACTTTTCCTAAACTATTACACTAACATAAAAAATTTTAAATAATCAAAATAAATATAAAAATCAAATACACTATTATCATTAAATCAAATCAATTACCCTTTCAGTTAGCAAATCTCCAATATAGCAGAAAACAAAAATATTAAAAGTAAACGAAATAAGTAGTAAAACAAAAACTATGCCTCCAAATGTCTCGCTATTCTCAAATTCCTTGTGAAAAATAATCATTTTTTTTTTTTAATTATCAAGTCCTTGTATCTTATGAAATATTAAAAACTCACCGTTATAAAATAATATCCAAGCATACACATATTAAAAGTGCAACCTAGCACTTCTACAAAGCACATACCATTCAGGATATTCTCTAGCCTAGCAACAAACCTAAAATTCATATTTAATTGTTAATAGACAATCAAACTAATATTTCGCTCTACCTTCATTTAAAACTTAAATTAGCCACACCTTAAAGATCTTATATGTGTTCTCACAACATTTCCAAGCCCTCTCGGTTCAAAATCCTTTTGCAAGCTCTCCAACCTAAGTCCCGTCACAGCAATCTGTCCACAGATATGCATAACGCAAAGTATGGCAAAACCACATAAAGCACAGGTAACAGTATAGGTGACTATGCCACAAAGACAATGAAGCGAATAGACGATTTCATAATTGGGCCTTGCCTATATAAACTTGTAGCTATCTTTTTTTTATCACCACCACAACATAACTAATTTTAAATTAAAAATATTTACCTGAGGATCGAAAAAAACATAGTATCCCGGATAAGCAAAGTGTCTAGTAGTTTTATTCCCAACAATCATAGAATTTCGTACTAATGGCAAAGCTATGGTATAAGGTAGGCCACCGCAGTACATAAAAAGAGCGCATATTCCTGTTAAAACTCTTGCTGAGCTTGCGCTTGAACGTAAAGCTGCTTGCTCCGAATAAGTTGATGCAGTTTCGTAATCGCGAGCTATTGCTGTGATACATGCTTGGAGCTTGCGATGCTGAATTAACACACCGATGTACTTACAGACGTTCATTAATGAAAAACTTAATGGGCCAATGAGCTTTAAGCGTTTCTGTGTAAATTAATGGATAGATAATAATTTGTTTTGGAGCTTGATTATGTGTATTTTAATATTTAATATTTTAGATTTCGTTTTGAATAATTAACGTATAATGTACCTTGATACTCATTTCGACGTAAATCATGTAGAGAATGTTTGGTATGGCACGAAAAGCCAAGAGGAAACTGCAGATGCTAATCGATAAATAGTGCAATATTACTGGATAATTTGATGATTTTATGGGCCAGAGACCTAATGGTCTTAGCAACCAACGAGCCATTTGTATAGCGTACTCTAAACCTTCGGTTGGACTTTTGCTCTTATTATAGGCGAGCTTTCCGTCGAATTTTTTTTCTAACATTTTTTAAGTTTGTTTTTCTTATTATTATATTTATGCTAATACTAATGATATTAACAATATACTTTATTTTTTTCTTAGTTATATCTGAACGAAAATTGTTGTTCGTATCAATAATTAATATTTAAATAAAAATTTTTATTATGTATTTAAATTTACTACTATCACTTTGAATTAAAAAATTTTTACTGAAGTTAACTAATATAATAAAAGCTTATTTCGTACGAATATGATCGTGCTAGATCGGATGTCAACGAACGACTGATTTCTCTCTACCCCGGAAGATATTTTCTCATTACATATGCAAAGTAGTTGCATTATAAGCTCTATGACGTTAGATGAGTTTCGATAACTTTGGTAAACGATCGGTCAATCAGTTTTTAAATTTAATATGCGAGCTGTAGTTTCTGTGAAAAAAGAGGTATAGGGAGATTATCGGTTGCAGACTGACTTTCTAGCTTTTTTTGCAATGCAGTTTATTGTTCTTTCTTGGGTAGGTTGGAAGTCTGAAGTACGTGCAGATGAAGAAAAGTTTAATGGTGAATAAAAAAGCTGGAATTTTTTTAGAGAGTAATAAATATCGGATGACTCGAATATTTGTAAAAAAAAAGACAGAGTATTTTAATAAGTTGACATTGAAAAAAATTGTAATATTGTGGAAGAAATAATAATTTGAGATGGTGAAAATAATAATAAGTATGATATAATAGACGCATATCCAAGATTAAAACTTGTTTGTATAGTTTTTTAAGATCGAAAATTGTACTTAAGTAAGTATCTTTTCAAATAAAGAAGTGATAAATTTAATTATTATTTTAAAGCGACAAAGAATTTCCATTAGACGGATTTCAAGGCAAATTGATAAAGAAAAAAAAAATAATTTTGAGACACGATGCGTATCTAATATAAAGCACAAAAACTTTTTATCTCTTATTTCAACGACGTTATCAGATCTTCATACACTTAAAAATATTCAGACACAAAGTTAAAGAATTTTATACCTCTTTATTTGACTGTTAAAATAGCAGACTTCGTATGGTGATAAGAAAAATATAAGTTTATAACGCGTTTTATTGTGTTGTATGGCAGATTTACATAATTGATCATAAAAGTCGAAAACCATGTAAGCTATTCGACAAGTAATTTAAAAAATTATGAATCAACTCTTTTTGTAAAAAAAAAAGTTTGCACAAGTTTAACGGTATAATTTATCTCCATATTACCTTTTGTACTTTTCTTTTTTTTCAAACTACAATTAGACATACAATGTCTTTTGATAATTTTCTATTCGAACAATGTTTTCTCTTATATCCCCCTAATAAGTTTTGAATTAAAAGCTCTCAAGACTTATTCAGTAATTTTAGGCTATTATGATAATAATATGTGTTTATCATTGAGTTTTTTCTTTTGTGAGGTAACGAACTTTTCAAACGTAGTTTATGCAAGTATAATTTCAATGAATTGTTTTAGAGAATCGAAATTTTGAATTACTAAATACTGTTATCGAATATTGATGTTATATCAATAAAAAAGGTCATTGTTCTCTACTGTAATTTTGATTATGAGTCATTATACTTATCCTGCAGTTATTTTTATTTTTTTTTTTCATACAATTTTTTAATAAAAAGTTCCAGTAAAATTAAAAAAAAAATTTTCATCATGTACATAATTAATCATCGCTTATGTAAATTCAGCTACAAGCATGATGATGTATTACGAGATAAACGTAGTGAATCATAATTCTCTCCTTCCTTATTTTACGTTAACACGTGTAGGACTAGGTTTCAGGTAATTTTTTGTTATAAATAAAAATACATACGATAGATATTTAGGATTTAATTAATTTAAAACTGGGGTCTCGTTAAATCAATAATTTTTTGTAACTAACAAATAAAAAGCAAACACGTTTTATTAACAAAATTTTAACATTAAACATGTGTATAATTTATTAAACTATTGGTATACAATCAAAGTAAACAATTAATACAGTAATATATACTATCATTACATATTTAAAATATTTAAGAAAAAGTAAAAAAACTATATTATTATTTTTTTCATAACATTGTAAATAATACATATTGATCACATATTTATATGTACATAACAATTATTACAATACAAAATTCACAAGTTTGCGTATTATTTTTCAATTAAAAAACACTAATTACACAATTACGTTAAATTACACTACACAATTAAAATCACTATTATTTAATTATACATATAATTAATTATAACTTTTTTCTGAAAAAACTTGCAACCACACCAGATACCAAGCATAATTCTTATTATTAATTACAACTACTAAGGATTGAAATAAAATATTCCTCCTACAATGCAGGCAATGATGATGAGAAGAATTAATACCCAACAACAAATTCTGTCAACTATGTAATTCCAGCATGCTTCACACGTAAGATTACAGCAGCAGGATCTAACCCCACTCTCGTGAACAATAAATACTTCAGGATGATCCCGAGTTAGATTATAGGAAGAAGGCATTTTTTCTAATGCGTACCTCTTTTACCAAGTGACAAAGGTAAACTGTGATACTAAAAAGGAATCGAGTTCTATGGATATCTTTGAAAAAAAAAAATCAAGTGAGCTGTAATATATATTACTTTATATCTCGCCACCTGTGTATGAGCTTATCAATCCTGGTATGATATAAGTATTTCTATATTACTTTTGATTGCAATGATTCACTAATGGATTTAGAAACTAATATTACTTTTTTTTTAATTGAAACGTATGGAGTCACGTAATTTTTGATGCGTTGAAGTGAAAGAAAGAAACTTCTGTGCAATTGAGATGTAAATGTTGATGAAAGTAGATACTTTCAAAAATTTAAACGAACAAACTTATATCAATGGTTATCTACGATATGAAATAATAATACATTAATGGTATTACACTGGCACCCTTATCAACAAGTGTTATTAAAAAATTCATATGACTAGTATACGGTTTAGGAGCCGAAATTTAACTCTAACATATTTACAAATATCATTAGTACTGATTACAGAAAAAATTTTACATGTTGGTCAAATCATGTTTTTTCTATGGCAAAATGTACCAAAATGCTTACTGACTAGGATCTTTGCTAATTAATAGTCAAAGTGTGTTTATAAGGGTCAAGAACAAAGGTATCAAGTGCAAATAATTGTCTCAGCTGTAACAAAATCAGTCTATTAAATCATGCTTGGTTAACAATCAAAAGGTTTGGACAAAGAAAATTGCACAGATTTATAATCACTTCGATAAAAAATCGTATTCTTAGTACAATATATAACGCATAAATAGTCATAAATTACATATTAAATGTACTTATTTCGTAATCTTATAACCATTTAATATATCGATTCGGTCATGAACGATAAGTCAAGCCAGGTTATTACTGTTCAATCCAAGTTTTTGTTTTTTTTTTTCAAATTATTCAGAATTTGAAAGATGTTTATCATCAAATTGTATTATAAGCAACAATTCGTACAAAAAATCCAATGATAACTAATATACTAAAAAACATGATGAGACAATAAAGTGTTTTATAGCATCTTACAGTCCATTTACTGTAACCATTGTCAGGAGGAGATTGAGTTACTGTATCAAAAGCAGAAGCATCAAGAGTCTCGTACGACGAATCGTTGACTTTAACCTGTTGTGGTCTTGGTGTAAGTGGTACGAATATACGTGCGATACTACCTAAACTTGTATAAATCACATGTGACGTCAGAGTAGGATCTACTTGGTCAAGAGTAGATGTCATTTTTTTTATTTCTTTTTACCTACTTTTGAAGTTTGTTTTTAAGTTTGGTGATTCTTTGGAAAAATACCGCGAGAGAAAAATGATTCTTTATCGTGAATCTCACCTCAATTGATAATGTGTACTGCCAGAAAGAAAAAGAGGAGAATTGTCTTTATTCTGTGATTATCTATGGACTGACGATATGGTTTGAAAATACTAGTTAGCAGGTCAATGATTAGCTACATTTACGCACTTTTTTCAGCAAATAATGGCACTTTCATTACTACATCTGTTAAGTTTCTTTTTTTTAATTTTTGATAGCTGTATAGTTTTTGTTCATTCATATATATAACTATGTACATCAGATAAGAACTTGGTTACAGTTAAAATTGTAATTGACAGTTGGTCAACTTTTCAAAGTAGAATTCTAACTACTCTTGTTTCCCAATAATTAAAAAGTGAAATAAACATCAACTGTCGAGAATCACAGGGTTGCAAGCCGATTGCCATATTATAAAAATAAGACTCGTATCACCGGTCAACGTCTCGAACGACTACGACGCGTTTTTGACTGACGCGCAAGCTTGACTGAAGGCATGCGATTACAACAGGGGGAAAGGGAAGAAAGAAAGAAAAAAAAAAGAGAGAATGTAAAGCTATGTCCCACCCGTGTTATTGGTATATAGCTACACCGTACTGTTGAGCTTATTCACTCGCGTGGTATCTCTGTGCCTTTATCGTCCCGTGCGAGATAAGAAAGCAAGACTCGCGTAAAGAGGTGGGAAAAAACAGGTGGGACTTTTTTGAAAGACTTTTGAGATGCTTATTATAATAGAATTGCTTGTGAGACGAGTTTGTTGCGGTTTTACCGGCGCTTTGAGTTTGTTTTTTTTTTCTTCTCTTTTTTAACAGGGAACTTGCAAATTAGTTGATGTAATATGTTGTGTTTGTACTTGATGATGGTAGTGATATATTTATCGCGAATCTTATTTTATCTAAGGATAAGAAAATTTGTAGTAAGAAATACATCGTGAAATGTGAGTCATCGCTTGTAGTGCTAAATATGTTAGCAAAGATTTTCGCAGTTTTAAAAGGAATTTTAGATTATTTAAAAAAGGATAGACGGAATTTTTACTGAACGAAATAATAAATACAGTAAATTGCATGATAAAAAGTTTTAATGAATTTTATCAAAAATTTAACTAAATACATTTAATTTTTACATATAAAAAATAAAATCATACATGGTACACTTGCAGTAGAAATAAACAGTAATAGATATAGCTAGAGCGATTACGTAAAAATGATATCGATTAAATTATACAATGATGTAAAGTATATATTTTGGTATTTTTAATGTATATTAATGCATCTCTACTGGTCCAGATGGTGGATACATTTCTGATGGTCCAGAAGGTGGTTGCATCTCCTGGGGTCCAGATGGTGGATACATCTCTTGTGGTCCAGAAGGTGGATGCATCTCTTGTGGTCCAGAGGGTGGATGCATCTCCCTTGGTCCAGATGGTGGATGCATTTCCTGCGGTCCAGAAGGTGGATGCATCTCTTGTGGTCCAGAAGATGGTGAATACATCTCCTGTGGTCCAGAAGATGGTGAATACATCTCTTGTGGTCCAGAAGAAGGAGGATGATCCATTTCCATTTTTTAAAAAAATTTAAGGGATAGTTATTAACAGCTAGTACAAGAAATTAGTTGTGATTAGTCGAGTAACTTGTCGTGCGAGCAAATGATTCTGCGGTGCTGACGAAGCAACGCTTTTTATTCTAACGTAGTATGGCTTTAAGTCCTTATCGCTGAGATGATAAACTAAATTACAGGTGGGGGAAATTTATATCGTGTGTATACTGACCACACTTTGATTCAAGGATATGACAGCCGAAAAATGATGCGAATGACGAATATGTGTATTAAAAAAAAATATGAACAAATTGGTTATTATCAACAAGTGAGTAATCAGTGATGACACTTTTAGAAGGCTTCTGTCCATTAATCGGCCTTCTGTTGTGTGTTCGGATATATTTTAAATTTGGCTTAAACTATTAGTCTCTTGATAAAAATTCCATTTTGTTTTATATGTTTGTGAAAAACTAGAACGGCATTAATCCTTTCAATCAATAAGCATTATACGCCAGATTTTTATAAAATACTTGATTTGTGAGAAAATATTTTTTGATAAAAAAAATTTTTAATTCAAAAGTTTGAAAATAGCATTTGGTTTATTTATGTTTTTACACGTATAGCTATCAAAATAGTTTTTTTATTCAATTTTAATATTTCTTCTTAAAATAGATACTACCAATTATTATTTACAGTTTCCTGTTATTTAATCGATTTTTTTTAAATACGTATTATAAATTGAATGTGACTAATAATTTGATTATTATAAATGATATAATTGAAATTAATTATCAAGTGTCGCGATAGTACGACTACTGATAGACATGTGTTCTAATCTGTATAATTATATAATTACGTAGTAACTTTGTTAGTCAATTTATAAAAATATATTATTTTTATATTTTCTTCTTATGTAATGTATAAATTTGAATTATATGATATACATTTTAGTCAAAAATGATAAGCCATTCTTCAAAATAGTATTATCTGCCGTTATGAATATTTATTGAAAATAGATATATAATTAATAAAATCTGTAGGAATTTTAAACATTCATAAATTTTATAGATAGCATAATAACAATTTAATTTATTTATTATTAAGAAGTACTTTAAAGTTTAATATTTGCAAAAAGAAATTATACAAAAAACAAAAATATTATTTTTTAAAAAACATTTCATCAACTTTTAATCAAAAATTTTTTATAATTCTCTTTCTTACGAGTAAAAAAACATCAATATTTTTTGTTAATATTAAAAAAATATTATCTTTAAAGCTTAACGCTTAATATCGATACACAATCAGAAATGTTTGTACATGTGTGTTTGACATCAGATAATATTTTTGGTCAAAAAATCTTATCATCTATATTGAAGTTGATGTCATCGATATTTACTGCAATTTATCAGAAATTTTATAAGGCTATATTATTAAAAAAAAATTAAATTAAATTGTTTTTTCAATTGTCTTGTATATTTTAAAAAAGCAAAAACTTATTTCACACTTATAGGAAGGAAATAATTATTAACTGTTACATAGACAAAACATTAGGTATAAAAGACTTTTATTTAAAAAATATATATTAATATAAGATGAGTACAGTTTAGTAAAATAAGGCTACACTTTAATTTTGAGAAATAATTTTTACAATCATTATAAAGAGAAGTATAAGAATTTTAAACATGCCACGTGTATCAAACACAGTGATGTTACGTAAATTTATATTATATACATTTTGAATTTTAGTCAAACTATCTGAATTAAAATTTCAAATTTGTAAAAATCAAGTTTAATAACATAAAATTAAGGCATTATAATTTTTATCAATAAATTTTATATTTCTCACGTATAAAAAAAATATAGTCAGTTACTAACAAATAAAGAAAAAAATCAAAATAACATTTAAAATGACTTTATTTAAATGACAATAAATATTATAAATATAAAAAAATCTCATGAACTTATAATATTAATAGCTTCACAAACGCATACACTTTAACCTTACAGACTAATAACAAATCGATTTATAAATCTTAAAAGTACATCATTTTAAAATTTTTCAACACTCCATATACAAATACATATTTTGATCATTAAAAATATATTTTTGTATTTTACAATATTATCATCATCATCATCATCATCATCGTCGCATCACGTGAACATTTAAACCTTTTTTGTTTCCTCATATCTCTCGTATTATTATCAATTAAAAAAAAAAGTGGGAACGGCATTCACAGGTACTTATATATGTATATGTTGTGTTTCATGATAGCGTTAGGATTATAAAATTTTCTATACATAAAAGACTTTGCTCTTTTATCTCTGACACAGAACAATCTCGAAACAATCGCAAAACAAATATAATTTCATTTTTTTCCTTGACTTTTGTGCGTTATAATAATTATAGTTTATGTTTATATCGAGCAGGAAATAATTTTAATTAAAGTTGATAATAACGCTAATGAATCCTTTCTTGACTTTAACAACCTTGACTTCGAGAAGAAAATTACTTAAGACTATACAACACATTACATATGACCCCATCTTCATTATCATCTTCTTTCTTTTCCACATAAAGACAGTCTTTACAATATATATGTATAGATATAGCACTTTAGCGACGACCACTTGCTGCGCGAATTCTAGAACGCCGGGTATGTAGGTAGTATAAAACACATTTACAGCAGCTGCTCACGTATAGGTATAGTGATGGTGGTGGGGGGTGAAGGTAAACTTGTCGCGTGACTCGGGCTCAGACTTACAATATACACACACACCTGAGCATCGGCGTTCGCCTTCGCACAAAAGCACATAAAATTAGTTTAAAAATAATACAAAAATTCACGCTCACATTTTAACCGCCCCCTTTTTTTTTATTTTTTCAATCTACACACACACACACACAGACACACATGACCTCGCACACATAAACACACAATCGTCAAAATATCGATATATTATTATTATCATTACCAATAATTAATTTAAATTGTCCATATTTTAATCGTCGCAGCAAATCTTACAGCAACAATAAGCCAAACACGATAGAAAACAAATACGACAACAATCACAGTCGTTATTTTGTTGTTGTTGTGGTGGTGGTGGATGATGCATGTATTCCGGTGCCGTGTGTATCACAGTTGTTGGTTGTTGAAATTGTGGTGGTGGTGGTGGTTGTGCCATGTATTGAGGCGGTGGTGGTTGTTGAGCCATGTACTGTGGTGGATGTTGCATGTATTCAACGTTACCACTTGGTTGATACATTGGTTGTGGCATTGGTGCTGTTGGATAACTTGGTGGATAGGGAGTGTCCGTTGCCCAACCTGCTGGTCGACTCATTCTTATATCTTTAATGTGCTACGGTTTTATATGATGTACGGATTATCTTAGTTTGGTATTAACTACACACCCACATAGACACAGATACACGTATATATAAATTAAATATATATGTATGTATGGTATGGATATGTGTAAGTTTGTCTGCAACTGCGAAGCTGACGCACTACTGCGCTCAGAAAGGTGCTAAGACTGAAGTGCTTTGCGCGACTTGTGTTACGCGTGGGAGGGTCAAAGTATAAAGGAGTGGGGGCAGTCAGCTTTTGCCTATATGTATATGAAAGTATAGCTGTGTGTACGTGTCTGTTGACGCTGTAACGGGTATATATCTATATATAGATGCGATAAAATGTGTTGTGTGTTTGCGTGTACGTGTATCCGAGAGTATAAGTGTATGTAAGAACGCGCGACGACGATGTCACAGAATTAGCTCGTGACGCATCGGATGGATTCCCCATTCAGTCGATTATTTTTTGAGACTCGAGCGAGCGAGGCTTTAATTGCCTTTTTGTTTTTTGGTTTAGTTCAGAGAAAATTGGGGTCGAACGTAGTTAAGTTTATTAAATTACTATGGTATTTTAAAAAATTTGAATTTTTAAATTTTTTATTAGATGATACAATTTTTATTTTATGATTTCATTTGATTTTTAAGTTATCATTAAATCAGAGATGATTATATCGTAATTGATAATCTGTTATTGAGGTGATAATATTTTTGATCATAGTTATTTATTGAAATATATCTGGTGAAAAGGGGCTACTTTGAATTCTTTTTTATTTATTTTAATTGATTGCGTTTCAATTGAACCAAATAAAAAAGTTTTTTGGTCTATACTTTAAAAGTTAGACCCCTTTCTACCTTAAGGTATTTTTTTCGAGTTTTTATGTCAAAAAGAACAATTTCTAGAACAAAAACATTTTCACCATACTAAATTTTATCAAAATCGGTAAAAAAATAAAAAAATTATGTCAGATAATCAAAAAATCACAAAAAAATAATTTATAGTGTCATAACTATTTTATTTTAAAATAAAAAAAAAGTGATGTTCAAAGCAGCCTCCTTTGTTTAAAGTAGCTCCATTCTACTAATTATTTTAAAAATTGAGGTCAAATTTTAAAAATCAATACTTATTTAAAATTATTTTTCAACAAATAAAATGATAAAGATCGCACGTAGGTAACTTTGTTTTTCAATCTACGTTTAAAATAAAAATTATCTGATTTTATACTATCACAATATGTATCACCGATTAGATAAGTTATTACTTAGTTCAATATTTCTAGAAAAATAATACTTCAATGGTATTTATCATTACTTCAAAATATAAAATTATAAATTCACATATCCGGAAAATTGAACTATAGTGACTCAGATTTCCAAAGATTCATAATGCAATGACGTAAAAGATCATTCGTACCGTCAGATTAAACGTACAAAGGTATTCAAGTTATCTTATTTTTTTCCGGGTATTTTAAAAAAACGTCACATTACGTTATTAACAATTTTATCGAGACATCTATAAAGTATTCATAAGTGTAACGAGTACATGGATATTGTAAGACGTACTTTACGCGAATCGGTTAATAAAAGTTTCTTTAAAACTGTTAAATAGACAGGTGAATAATAAATAAAAGTTTTAAAAGGGTAACGATTTTAGAGGATTCTCGTAAAAATAATTATTTCAAAATTTTCCAATCGAATTACATAAAGCAAATATATTTAATAGAGATGCTTACTGTAATATCAT
>JAPYZE010003479.1:0-23958 GCA_030522805.1 Leptomastidea abnormis | reverse complement strand
ATATATATATATATATATATATATATATATATATATTCTCTTTTCTTTTGCTTATACTGTCAACCGGACGAACGTCGACCGAGCCCAAGTTTAAAATAATCCGAATTTAAAAATAAAAAACGTCTGGGAGACGGAAAGAAAAATATAACTGATATGACTAACACCAACTTAAATACATACTATATGATATTCAAAATATTATTAATCATTATTTTAATGATATTCTTATTAAAACACTCGTGTACACTATAATCTAACAAAATCTTAATATTTTTTTTTAATTCTTATTTGCCAAAGTAATAAAAAAAAAAAAACACAGAAGTCATTTACCTCGGAAGACGTGTTGGAAACAACAGATAATGTGCTCGGTGTACCAGGCCAACTCCTGGAGACCGATCGTCCACGTTTTCTCCTCCTAAGAACAAGCTGAGCCCCTCGACTGCGTCCTGGGGGTGCATTATTATTGCTGCCTGGCGCAGGTGACCTGCGCAAGTGCTTCAGCATATCGAGGGAGAAGACACACTTACACACACACACTCTTTCTCGTTACGTTAATCCGATACTAAGCTTTACCCGAGAATCTCATGTTTCTCTTTCCCTCTTGTATGGGTTATTGTACATACTTTTTATATCTCCCTCGCTTTTTTTTTTTTACAGATTCGATATCGATCCGGTTTTATTTTAACCGATTTGTCTGCAAGTAGAATATGTAACAGTTAATTGCACAAATTTGTACTACAAACTGTATGGAATTGACGGTTGTTAAACAACCAATAGAGACTCGTGTGATTCATTCCTGTACATAGATCAAATATAAATATAAGACAATCCCTATATATTATATTGTATACTCGCAGCTGCAAATATGTATTATTCGGCTTATCATCTGGATTTATAACGGTCCTCGGCTTTCGGTTTTTCAAGCGTCTGCAAACATCGTATTACTTTTATCGATTAACAGCTCTGATAATATAACTTGTTTGTATACGAATTTCTCTCTCTCTCTCTCTTTTTCTCTGTGACGTCAGACGCTAACTGTCAGTACTCGATGATGTCGCGTCAATGTAACGATGAGGTATTGAAAATCGTTTGTGAAACGAAAATAAATCGCAATTACAATTTAGCCACAAGCACTTTTAAAAATATATGTCACGCAGGACGCGTTTACATAAACACAAACTTGAAAAACTGCACACAGACACAAACGCACAAACACTACAAAGATACTTTGAAAACAAATCTGGAAGGACAAACTTTGAAACTCACTATATACACTGCTATAGCACTCGCGAAACGCGTCAGCAGAATCTCTGGCAATTACATAATTGCGCAATTCTCAATTCCAAAAGGAATATAAAAAACTGAACAGAACTGAACGAAGTAAAAACTCATTAGCATATATCTAGGAGACGTAAGCAGAAGAACGTAACACTTTAGCATCCCAGCCGACTTATCTTTTATTTTCATCCAACCGCAAATAAAAAAAAAGTCGTGGAAGAAAGAAATTCGCGAGACACACACACACACACACCACACAGTTTCTCTATATGTGAGACGACGATACACAACCGAGAATTACGTGCAAAAAAATAACTTTGTATTTAAAGAAGAAGTAAAGCGCCAGTGGTTACACTGATTTTTCTTAACATCAGACAGACACATGCAGACACTCTGCGGCGAGCCGCGCAGTCGAGGATCCGAACGTTTACTGGAAGCGTCGTCGTCGTCGTCGTCAGCTTCGTCGTCGTCGTCGTCGTCGGAGAAGGAGAGGAAGGGAGAGAGGTACCGATAGCGAGCGAGCGAGCGAGCAAGTGAGGGAGCGCGATGAAGAGACAAAGCTGTGGAGAGAGAGAGAGAGAGAGAGAGAGAGGAGAGAGAGAGAGAGAGAGAGAGAGAGGAGGCGGATGGTCACGTGACGTGCGGGCGTAAAGTGAGAGAGAGAGCCGCTGTGTATAGATATACACACATCAAAAGATACTGCCGCAGTATAAGACAGCAAGTACTGCACGTGCGTTCTCTATTATAAGCATCTTTCTCTATACCCCTCTTTTTCCTCCCACTATAATATTATCTTCCCCTCCCCTCGCTCTCTTTTGCTCATCACTATCGCGAATCTCAACCGCCTGTGTCTCGCTTCCTCGGGCTGACATATTATAATACATACTCTGTGCTGCTGTTGCTCGGGAAATTCTGCGAGAGAGAGAGTAGCCATGCAGTCTCTCTCTCCCGTGGTGCGACACTTCCGGGCGGAAGGAGCAGAGAGAAAGAGATAGCGGCAGACTATATACTCCCAACACTACCAACACTGCTACGTTGTAAGGGGCGTTTTAACGCTTGGCTAAGCTTTTTGAAAAACTCAATTGCCGAGCTCAAAGCGCAACGAGTCTGTACCTATATATATATATATATAAGGTATTGTGTGTTCTTATTGCAATTGCAATTCCATCCCGACTTGTGAGACGTGTCATTATATTATACACCGTTTGACAACTATCGGTTTTTCACGCAAAATGCATTTGTGATCATTTTGAAATGTCGTGTTTATGCTATTATCGATAAATAATTTTTTTATTTACATAAATTAATAAAAATAAATAAATATAAATTTTCTTTCAAAATATAATCGTTAAAAAAAAAAAAAAAAACATGAGCATCTGCATCAAGAGGGCGGCAAAAAATTCAAACGCTCCAATCCAAAAACTGCTGGACCCTAGTTTTTACTGTAGCATAGACACACACACTCGAAAAAGACGTAGCATGTCGCAATCCTATTTTAGTGCAATAAAAAAAAAAAAAAAGAAAGAAAGGAGACCGAAGAAGAAGAAGAAGAAGAAGAAGAAGAGAAGAAGAGAGAATAGAGGCCGCTTGGAAAAGAGCAGTGAGCTTTTCGAGTAAGAAAGATAGAGACTGGCATTGGGCAAATAAATAAAGCTCCATAATTTTCCCGGGAGGCCGGCTTATATGCTATACGAAGCAAAAGAAAGAAAGAGAGGAAGATAGGGAACAACTGTTGCAACATGCATACGCACTCGGTATATAGGGTCTCCGGGGAGGGCCAGACTTTTACTGTAGCTATGCTAGTGGTGGAACACGTGTGTGCCGTATAGTAACCAACTACGACGACGACGACCGACGAAGAAGAAGAAGAAGAAGAAGAAGAAGAAGAAGCCGACTCTATACAAATTTATTTTCGGCCTACCGAAGCCCGCCGGACGACGAGACCCCCGCGCTCCCACAGCCGACGAGACGACGGCGTATCTGCTGTGTCGACCCTCTTTCTTTCTTTTTTTTTTTTCAACCAAGAAGTGAGTTTTGCGATTTTGAGAAAAACGTGGCTGATCAGGAGACTTATACACTTGTTTGGATTGTAAGTTGAATCAGTTTTTTTTTTTAATTAAAAATAATATATTTTGAATTAACTATTTATTTTTATTTCAGTAAACACTTAATTTATACATGGTGATATCTGTAGCTGTATTACGTAGATTATTTTATAATATAGGCATTTTAAAATGAATTAAATACTTTAAATCTTGATTGCTTCTTTTTTATAAATAGATTCACAGATTCTCTCGTGCAAATTTATTATAAGATCGAAGAGTTCAAACTTAAATTATTTTTAAATAGGACAAGATTAAAAATACATCGAATAAATCTGCGTAATATAACGATTATCTATAAATCAAGCTGATACTTTTTTTAAAATCCATACAAGTATTTAAAAAATAATCACCACGACAACGATCCAACGCGCAAAAAAAAGAATTTCATTAATAATGAAAAATTAAATGTATATTTTTAAAAATCCAAGTTATATTCTGTAAAAACACAAATATTTAAGCATCACTCGTCGTGTCAGGAAGATTCTCGCTCGTCATCGACATCGATCGGAAAAATAAAAGAGCACGGAAACGCAAAAATAGCGCGCGCGGGCACACACACACACACACACACACACACACACACACACACCGAGGAAAAGGCCAATAAACCAAGCCAATAAAGCCAAAGGGAGAGGCGATATTCTCTCAACGAACGAACGAACGATCGATCGGCTCCATAGCCGATGATGTCGTAGTGTTCTTCTTTCTTTCTTCTGCGCGTAATAGGGGCGAGAAAAAAAACGGACAGCGTCAGCGCAAAGAGCTGCTGCTGGTCTCGTCCAGTCTCCTTCACTTGCACTACCTGATAACGTATCGATAAGAGCCTCGACTCGGAAGTTGATGATGATGATGATGTTGATGACGGTATATAACCAGTCTCCGTTTCTTTTTTTAAATATATATATATATAAATACTCGTATTTTGAAATTTCATTTCGCTTGATTTTAGCTTGTTTTGAAAAAAGGAGATATTACAATTCACGTGATTGAGATGGGTTTTTCTTTTTTTTTTTTTTTTTTTATGTAAGCTGAATTTCAAGACAGCATGGCACTTTTTCGCGTCGGCATCATTTGATCAAAATGATTTATCGACGTCACTCATGTAATCGAATCCTAATATTTGAGTACGTTAAAAACCTATTTATTTTCTATCGATGATGATGATGATGAAAAGTTGTTTATGTTGTTGGTAATTATAAATGCGGGGAAATACCTATTCGACTTTTAAATAATCGAGTGAAACTGTTATTCAAATAATTATTTTTTTTATATTTCTATTAGCTAAGAGTTAAATCAAGTTGAACTGTGATAACGAAGAGAGCGTGAAAAATTTTTAATTTGATAGATGAATATTTACTAAAAGCTGACGTCGGTAAGGCAGAAATTGAATAAAGAGAAAGGCTGCAAAGTAGAAAAATACGTATACACTTACTGCACTTCAACTACCTTACCGACAATATTGTTATAATAATTTTTTATTTTTCTATTGACAAAACTCAATATTCACATAATGTCGTCAGAAAAAAATTAAAGATTACCGCAATTAAATTGGAAAATAAAATCAAACGATATAAAAAAGCACACGAAAGCTCATATCGATTTTCCTGACAACCTGCCTACTTTAATTTCCCATATCTCCAGCAAAAATGCACAATCCCAGTAATCTATTTTCGCAAAGAGTCTCGTCGTTCTGACCTCAATGCACACACACACACACCCATGCGATTTGAGCCATTTGCCATTATACCCTCGTCTGCTTTCTCATATATCGCGAGTGCTTTCTTCTGCGGTAAAGCGCCAGAGCCAGTATCTTTCTCTCTCTCTCTCTCTCTCTCTCTCTCTCTCTCTCTCTCTCTCTCTCTCTCACACAAAAGCTTCTTGGAACAACGACGTATCGCGAAATGATTCACGCTGCTGCACCAGCCCTGAGAAATTTTTAGTTCAGTATGAAAACTTTGCTTGATACGCAAATGTACTTGAACTTTGGTTTCGTGCGGAAGTGGCTTCTTGTTGCTGACGTTGTTTGGTTTTTTCTGAATGACTATTTTCAGACGAGCTTTTTTTTTCTTATTGTCATAGCAAGCTCTCGTGGATTATTCAAAGCGGCCGAAAGAGTATTTTTACAAGAGTATATAATAATAACGTCGGCTCACGTGAGCTCCGCTTCATTTCTCAATAAGCCGAAGAACAAATGTTGTAAATCAGGCGCCGTGGTGAAGCCAATAAAAGTGACGAAAGTAAACGGTATATCAGACTATAGGGCTCTGCTCTCAGTTATAGTCGTATACATGTATACAGCCTGGATCCACGCCAAATGAGCCACAAAAGTAGAAGAGAGAGAGAGAGAGAGAGAGAGAGAGAGAGAGAGAGAGAGAGAGAAAGTAAGCACACTCCGAACGAAAGTGTCTCGCCCGATATCTCTTTAAGCTCCAACGGCGCGAAATATTGCAAAAAATAAACTTTGGCCGGATGAGTAGGCGTGGACTGAGCATGTAATCCTCGTGAGTTTCCTCGCACTCTACCAGCAAAGAAATGAGATTTGAAGCATAAGGAAAAAAACTTACAATAGAAATCCGAGGATAAAGCGAATCGATCACATCAGTTCGAAAAGCGTACTAATGTAAAAAGCTCGATCGATCCACTCTCCCTTGCTCGACATTGGATTTTGCCAAAGCGTTTATTTTAAGGACGCTGGCTAGATTTATTCGACGCCGCCGTCGCAAGACGACTATTATAGAATGCTTTGCTTGGATTTGGAATTCCCGTCGCAACTGCACAGGGTAGTGAGAGAAAAGAAAGTCATGGTGTAAATTTTTTAAATCTCAGCTTGACTGCTACTGCTACTTCTGCTGCTGCTGCTGCTGCTGCTGCTGCTGCTGCTACTGTAAACTGGGAGAATTCCGAAGTGTGGAAAGGACAGGGTTGAGAGTAGCTATGCTCTTAAATTTTCTGGTTTTATTTTCTGAAGGTGAGAGAGAATAGGCTTTAAATGTACTTTATAGTGAGAGTTGTATACTGGATTTTTCGAACTTGAAAAAATATTATATGTTTGTATCAAAATGAATGATAACAAATGCGTTGTAAATTAAACGAGTTTGAGTTGGATATAAAATTCTGCAGACTGATAAGATACGAATGTATATATAAAGAATAAAATATCTATATAAATTATTTAATTAATTTAAATAATAGTTACATATTGCAGACACTACATATGAATATTCATCTTGAAAGATATTGCAGCAGAAAGTTAATAAAAAAAAATTAATCAGTTTGATATACTATTTTATAAAAAGTTTCAAAGTTTTCTAGATGCATGTTCTCAGAAGCAATTCAAAGAACATATAAAATGCTAGCTCACAAATTGAAAACTGACATCTATTAATCTAATCTCGTGAAAAAGAGAGCAGATAAATGGAGCGTGTACATACACTATACATAATATAAAAGGAAAAAGAGAAGAACGTGATAGATGCAAACAGAGCCACTATATGCAAGGAAAGCACATGTCTACATACGTATATAGTCAAACAAGGAACATAGAAATATAAGTGAATTGCTACACTGAATTTCTTTTAATTTTACGCAGTTGAGCAAGCTAATACATTAACTCACAGCAACTTAATTTAGATATGTACAATAATAATATTAATAATAATAATAATAATAATAAATTACCAGTATACGATAAATACAATTTTAAAATCATTCACTTTTTAAAAAACTTAAACCTTAAAAAAATGACATCATCTTAAATCATTAAAATCATCAATACAATCAAATTAAACATAACTATACAAAAATACCAACAAACAAAAAAAGTCAACAACCTTACGCATATATACACAAAAAACACACACACACACACAATCAACAAAATATCCTCCCACGAGGGCAAAAAGCTCGCAATCGAAATCACGGCCGCTCCAACGTAATACACAGCAGCCTTCACTCAACCATGTAATATTCTCTCCACTCCCTTCCCTCCTAGCCCCCCATCTCACCGCACCCGTAAAATCTCATTAAAACGACAACAAGCCCGCTTGTCGCGTGAGCTCTCTCTTTCTCTTTCCTATATACCTTTATATACGTATAACCCTGGGGCGGGGCCGTTTAAAGCCGACGCGCGGATTATCGCTCTCGAAGCTCACGTGCGGCTATTACCTACTACCACTGCTGCTACTGCGAGAGTTGCCTCGACCGGAAGAGCAGTAGGAGTAGGAGGGTGGACGCAATTGCGCTGGAAAATTCACGGCTGATTAATTACGCGATCCCCGCGTAGCTGAGCGCGCACGTGAGTGTAGGCCGCGTGCATGCTTTCTTCCTCTCTCTCTCTCTCTCTCTCTCTCTCTCTCTCTCTCTTGGCTCACCTGCTCACCGACTACCTATAATATAACCTGCTGCTGTATTTGTTTGTTTTACTACGTGCGAGTCCGCCTGTGACGCCTTGTTGACATGGATATATAGCTGCAAGCTCTCTGTTACTATCAACTAGGTATAGCAGCTCCATATTCCTATACCCTCTCAGCTTTTTTTCAATGGTTGTATATATGTATATGTATTCTCATGTGGATCTACTGATATACGCTGCTGTATATACGAGCTTTCAAATTAAATCCAAACAGTAGGTGTGATGCGACTGATTTGAAAATTGTCAGATATTGTAAATATATTTTCGGGTATTGTTGATTTTTTTTTTTTCAAACATAGGCACACAGGCAACTATGTTAACGAGAAAAAATAAAGATAAGGTAGAAAGAAAGAAAAAAATGATTTTTTCTTTATGAAAAAAAAAAAAAAATTCTGTTTTGACGATCTATTGTGTAAGATAAACGATGAATATTCCAAGTATAGTCAGGTGCGTGAGAGAGTGTTCTTAGGTAAAAAATAAGTGCCTACATCTGTTTTTGGCCAGTAAAGCAAATCGTAGTTGCTAAATCGCAGTTGTATTGTGTTACTATATAAATTAGCAAGCCTTGAGTCTTCTGTGATTGCTAAAACTTTAATCCCCAGTCGGTAAGATCGATAAATATAGAAAAAAAATTACTCTTTAAAAAAAAAAAAAAAATTAAATATTATTTGTGTTATTTCTGCACACTCAGATGTAGGTAAACTTGTTATTCGATATTAACATTTTGACAAACAAAGAAACGTCAGCAGTTGTACTTCGATCTTTTAATCGGTGAGCTTTTAATATTGACTGTCGAGTTTAGAGAAGCAGCAGCAAAGCCATCGACTCTGTAACGCGTTCACGCGATATGTCAAAGCTTTTAATTTCCCTTGGACTATGGCCTCGCGTGTACTTCATACACAAATTTTATATAGCAAGGCTTTGAATTAAATAGATCCTCAACGTTTTTTTTTTCTTATCTTTGAATAATCAACGTTTTTAGAAATTAAAATTATACATTTTTAATTCGTAATGGAAAAAGTAATTTTAATTTAATAAAATATTTTGATGGTTCTTGATTAAAAATTAATTGATGGATATACTGATCGCAGGTACACTCGATATAAATAACAGCTTTTATTTTGAGTAAAAGTCCACTGTGATAATGAATGAATATTGCAAATAACACGATTTCCATTTCAAAAGTCACGAAAAAAACAAAAAGATGAATTGACAAAAAGAAAAAAAAAACACAAACTAACACTTGACTTTGATCAAGTGACTATCATATCGAGTTCACGTCGGTACATAGGAGAACGAAAAGTAGAAGTCATGAGCAGCTCGAAAGCTTGAGGTTGCGTCCGCCAGAGGTCGACACCATCCAACCAGCCTAGCTCGCGGAGCAAAAGCTCTCTCCATGCACCTTTATAAATGAAAGTCGGGCGCGCACGCGAATATAGGTAGGTGTGTATATTGCCGCGACCTCAGAGCAAGTTCCACACTCCAGTTTCAACCCTCTTTTCTCCAAACGTTCATCTCTCCCTCGAGCAAAAAGGATTTCAGCCGCAGCTTAGACACACACACATATAATTTTCTAGGAAAGCCAGGGAGAGTTAATTAAGAGAGCACGGCTTTACCCGCGGGCTACTACGCTCGGTTATACAGGCTAAAATTCGCGGAGCTCCACATATACACATACACACATGCATAGAGAGGTGTTGGTGGTACTGTAGCAGCAGGTGTGGTGCGGGTGCGGGTGTTATACGTATACATATATACATATATAAGAAGAGACGCTCGGGTGTAAGAACGGAAGGAAGGAGGGGGGGGGGGGGGGTGTAGTAGGCGTATATCGATTAACCGTCACAGGTTGGTTCTCCAGCGCAGCGTCGTTTTCCAGAGTCGAGGCTGCTGTGTGACGGGAGAGAGAGAGAGAGAGAGAGAGAGAGAGAGAGAGAGAGAGAGAGAGAGAGGGAGGTATATATGTATATTCGCGCCAAGCGAGCGGTGGTAATTGACAGGCATTCCTCGGTAATGCTTTTAAAGCGGCTCTCCCACCTCCTCCTCCTCCTCTTCCACCTTTTCAGCCCTGATGCTCGCTGCCACCACCACCACCACCACCACCACTGTCAACCCTCGAGTGCGCGCCCGCTTTACCGCCCGTCGACATCAAGGGCGAGAATTGTGTTGGGCGAGGTAGGATGAGATTGAGTATAAAGGGTGCGAGAAAACTCATCCGCGGACTTACATTTCGCGCGAACGCTTTGACGCGATTAGCAAGTTTTAACTCGGATGAATGATTAACGAGATTCCATCCAGTGGAGGGGGGTAGGGAGAGAGAAGACTCTTGGCAGCGAGTTATATAGTCTACGGGTGAGGAAAATTTTGGAAAGTGATCGGCCCGTCGAGGATGGATTCACCTTTATGTATAACTATATATTCTGTGCACACTCGAAAAGTTGCTGAAGTGCCAGAATTAAAGGAAATTAAAGAGAAGTGCGCTATTCTCTTGGGTGAAAGAAAAGAGCGAGGAAATTCACAATTTCTAATTGACTTTGATGGATTAAGATTGTGTATCTGGGACGCTCGAGCCATTCGCCCAGCTAAGAATGATAAAAGTAATGGAAACTTGGTGTTCGGAAAATTTAACGTCCCTCTCTCTTTCTCTCTCTCTCTCTCTCTCTCTCTTTTCGTATTGTATTTGTGCGCGTTCGCTTGGCTTTTCTCGCGCATCGTCAAAGGTAGTTTTTAATGGAATCAGAAATTCACCTTTAATAACCGAAAGAGACTCTATGCGAGAAGAGAGAGAAGATTAAATTTTCAAATTCATGTAAACTTCGTTAAATTGTAATTTACTTTCTGACTAAGTAATGCTAGTGAAATATTAAATGGATATTTCTTTTTTGTTCCTTTTAGGGTGATGCTTACAAACAAGAAATTGTCACTTGTTTGTATATAACAAATGTTTTGATGCTATACTACATGTATATATATATATATATATATACGTAATAGCATCAAATGTAATATTTATGTACATTCTATATTTATACTTTTATTATCGATCAATTATGAATATTTGATAGTCCACGTCCCAAATTCACGGGGTAACAAAATATGTGACTCGTAAGAAAAGTGTTTGGCTTTGTGTTCTGCTCTGGGCAAACATAACGATATATTTTTTTCTGATACGAGTCATAAAACATCAAGGATTTCTTTGACGCTTTTCTGTATACATTTGTGTAAGTGTATAATGTGTATAGGAGTATATGTATGTGTGCGCGTTTGCCAAGGCCGATTTTACAAAAATAAGCTAAATAATCGATCGGTTAAAAAAGTTAGATGGAAGTTATAAAAGAGTTAGGAGGAGGAGGAGGAGGAGGAGGAGGAGGAGGAGGAGGAGGAGGTAAAGAGCAATGAAACAATCGCATTTTACACTTACCGCTATCAACTCCGAGGGTTCAAGGACGAAACATTCGTTTGGCCTCCGCGCACTGCCGCCGGTCCGCTTGCCAAAACTGTAACGGAAACGAAAAGGTCATTGTAATCTTGTTTATATGTAATGCCACCATTACATTTTCATCAATATCAATCGATGCTTTCAAAAAATAACAATTTCTTTTTTAAATCGAATATAACACACATTTATATTAAATTATTTATTAAAAAATATTTCATGCGTAAACATAAAATATGTATTTTCATATCGTATTATATATTTTATTCGTATATTTATTTTACCTGAAACGTAAAAATAGGCATATTCAATGTAGACCTTAAAAATTATGAAAATCCATGGACGCATCAACAAGAAGAATTTGTAGAAAAACAACCCTATTTTTGTGTATAATATCTACAAATCGATTACGAAATTCAATAGACAACTAAAAATATCTCCCTTCAACAACAGCAGCTTATTTAGAAACTAAGGCAAAAAAAAAAGAAAGGAAATAATCAAGAGGGGGTGAAATAGAAGCGTGTATTAGGCTGACTTAATTCCGGATGCTCCATCAGTATGTATATATAAGAGAGAGGGAGCATATATAGCAGTAGTAGCAGCAGGATGAAAGCTCAACGGACTGCGCAATACAGTATACGTCTCAGTCTCTCAAATGAGATAGCACAGCACACAACACTCTTCGTGTATATACTACGTATATATATATATACGTATAAGCGTGGGCGTCTAGTGTATAATTTCTCCAGTGGGCAAGCGTGTCCTGCTGCTGCTACTGCTACTGCTGTCCATGATCGAAGGACGACTAGAGAGAGTATAGCTATATAGGTATAATACTATAGTAACACGCTCACACAGTGTATCTACATGCTCTGCTGCTTCTCTCGCTCTCTCTCTCTCTCTCTCTCTCTCTCTCTCTCTCTTTCGCATCACGGCTGGCTAGCGATGCGTACTATATACGTGCGGTTGGCTTCTGGACACATCGCAAGGGATGTGGAAGTGTGTGTGCGTAGGATAGCTGGAATAGTCCCCCGGAGCGCGGTAGAGTATAGTCCACTAGCCGGTGAAAACGAAGATATACGGCGACAAGTGGAAACTCAAGGATGAGACACTCACTACGGCAGGAGGAGTAAGTGAGAGAGAGAAGCGAAGACTGTATATAAACTCTTGGACGTCTCGAGGACTTAGTCTCTCTCTCTCTCTCTCTTTCTTTCACTCACTCGAGGTTTCCTTATTAAGCTTGGCTGCACACCTGTGAATGACCGCAGAACGCGAGAGTATCGAGTATATAGTATATAGGATATAGAATAGGAAGAAGAGCAAGAGGGAAGCGGATGATGAATTGCACTTGAGGAAAATGAAATCGAGTTGGTTCGGGCCAATTGAATTGTTTGGATTATGTTGCCTCCTGTATATATAGGAGGGGAGAGAAGAACAAGTGCTGTGGTCGAGAGAGTCGCTCTTGTAGCAGCAGTAACAGCAGCTGTGCAGAAAAGGATGGATTCGAGGTTTAATGCTTTCGAGGACTCGGAAAGATTAATCGTATATATATATATATATATATATATATATATATATATATATATATATATATATAAATGGTATATATATATATATATATATATATATATATATAAATTACTTTTGTTCGGATGGTAATGTATATATACACAAGAATTGGAACGATGAGTTTTTTCGATGCAATAATCAGACGCCAACCTTGAAATGTAGGTACTCCATTAAAATTTCAGAAGAGTTCAGAAAAAAGAAAAACAAGAAAAAGAAAGGAAGGACGCATTAGCGTAATGAGATATATATCCAGAAGGAAATATTTTCCAGATGTAAAAATGTACTAGATAAAATTGTTTTTCTTTTTACAAATGAAAAAACGTGATTGTAAAAAGATGACTATCTCTTGAATATTGCCGATATAATAATCAGACATGGCCTCGGATAAGAATAAGACTTAGCGAATAGCTTTAGCAAAAGAAGAAAAATAAAAAAAGGTTAAAACAACGGGGAAGCAGTAATGTATAATGTGGGTGCGCGCGGAATATTGCAGCGAGATCGGCGATGGCGAAACGAAGAGCGAAGGGGGGGGGGGGAAGCCGCGGAAATCAGCTGAGCGGCAGCCGGCTGTTATTGAAGAGACGAGGTGGAAGGAGGAGGAGGAGGAGAGGAGGCAAAGGACGCGCCTGGAAGGAAGAGAAAGAAAGAGAGAAAGGAAGATGCGGGTATAGGCTGTTGACCCTATCTTGCCACCGCCACGCGATCCGCGCGAGTCTTATTTCTCTCCTTATACCTTGCTCTTTTTTTTCTCCTTATCTTTTTTTCTTCCTGCATCGTCTATGTTGCTAACTCTTTCTTTCTCTTGGATTCTTTTCTTGCTTACGCGGCATGGTATATACGCAAGGCAGATGCACCGCGCGTCTGAGCTTAGCGAAAGAGTCGACGACGCGTTACTTCTTCTTGTTTTCTAGTCTTATGAAAAGAAAGTCTTGATATACCGAGTTGAGGTGAGCTTTACGTAAATATTCACTAAATATCAACTAATTATTATTTTCTTTTTTATTTATGGAAAAAACGAAACAATGCTAATTTGCACGAGAAATGACGATGTTGTGTGTACGTAAGAAAAGTCAATCTACCAAAGCTCGTTTGTCGCAGGAAACAAAGCAAGATTGGATGCTATATTGTATGTAGGTCGTTCGTGAGGATGAGAGGGGTTTGCGTACGGAAAAAAAAAAAAAAAAAAGAGAGAAAAAAAAAGAGAGAGAGCGAGAGAGAGAGAGAGAGAGAGAGAGAGAGAGAGAGAGAGAGAGAGAGAGAGAGAGAGAGAGAGAGTGAGAGGGAGAGAGAGGGAAAACCTCAACTGTCGACCGTAAGAATGGAATTGCTTTTAAAGAACCTTTTATTCCAAAGTCGAGAGCCAAGTGTCTCGCTATGTATTGTACCACAGCGATTTCAGCTAAAAGCAGGGAATAACATTTCTGACTTTGCTTCGAAAAATTTTCATAAAAACATAAAAATAAAATGAATTAAAGTTTGTTTTTCAGCTTTTCATAAAATTTATGTGTGTGTGTGTGTGTGTGTGTGTGTGTGTGTGTGTCTTACCAAACGGAGAACCTTCGCCTGGGGAAAGCAGGCGGCGGCGGTGGCTGGGCCCTAGGTGGATGGGCCCGATCGACGCTTTCGCTCCTCAAAGCTTGAACCGCACGAGGTAATCTGGGGGCGACCGCGCGTTGCTGGTGATAGGCTGTCGGGTATCCGTGATCGAAGCTTTCTTGATGCAGCAGCTGATCTACGACGCACTGCTGTTGGCGCAATTCCGAGTCGCAGGCGTAATTGCCACCGTGGAAGCTGTTCCAGCGACGCACCGGGGCACGTTGCTGGCCTGGTGGTACGCTGTTCGGCGAAGCCGAGGCCAAACTCGGGGCCCGAGAACCCCGTAGCTGACCCATTGTGTGCTTCTGCATGCCTGATTATAGGACTTGTTCGCCTGAGCTTGCTTTGAGAGATTTTTTTCTTCTTTTTAGCTTCGATGCGCTGCTGCAGCTGAGCTTTAGACATCTTTAGCCTAAACTCCGCATCGTCTATTCTTTCTTCCCCCGACTCGAGCTTCAAACGATCCAGTAGGTTAATATTTTTTTTTTTTAAGTACTCGCGAGATGACTGCGGCCGTTGAGAGTTTATTAGAGTAATATAAAATAGTTTTATTATAATTAAATCGCGTCAAAAATTAAAATAGCTTTATTTATAAGCAACGAGAAAAGCTCATTTAAAAGAAAATTAAAGTAAGAGTTTCAATTATTTGAAGAAAAAAATTTTCTTTTAAAATTAGTGTCAAGTTGGAGACAAAACATCCATCATATTTACTATACAAAGTAAACAAGTAAAAAGTGTGCCATGAAAAATGTTAGAAAAGCCAACAAAACGAGTCTCGCGCGCGTCAATTCACAAAACTACTTTAAAAGAGTGTGTGTATAGAGGTATATGTGTGTATATTCGCGAGTAGGGCGCGGCTGGCTATATATGTGTGTGTATATGTAGCCGAAAACTAAAATTATACTCTACTACTATACTCTCCCAACTACGGCACAGTATATCCACACGTGCGCCTGCGCAGTTTTGTCTTCACCTTTTATTCTTATCTCGAGTTTGTAGAAGAAGGACAAGTAACAGCAGCAAGTAAGCTTATTCTTTGTGAATACACTTTCCACTCTTCTTCTTTTTATCTCCAGCTGTATCCTATTTCTTCTGGCCGAGATTTTTTGCTGGCTCAACGAGTGTGTATCTATATTTATGTGTATCAGAGAATTGAAGATCATATATATACGACGAGCTGTATTAGGGATAAACAGAAAAAGAAAAAAGTTTTTTCATATATTTTTTTGTTGCCGTATGTCTCGGTGACTTCTTTTTTTTTCATTTAAACGTGCGCTGGTGGCGAACTTCAGAGAGGGGGAGGCTTCTTATGCATTCCTTGCGGTTCGACAGAGGGGGGGGGGGTATACGCCAAGGAGGATTTGAAGTACTCGAGAGAGGCATTGTTCTTCGCCGTATGTCTCACGGGGGTGAATAAATTTTATTTCTCATACACAAGGCTCCCCCGCGAATATTCTTACCCCGAAACCAAATGGAGAATCCTGCTACCAAAGTTTGTTTTAATACATATTATGCTAATACTTATCTGCGCTGCAGATGTTTTTTTATTTCTTAACTTTTGTATAAATGTTTAGAGTAACTTATGTCATATATAGCTATTTACGTACGTAGCTAGTCTAGCCTTACGAGTCTCAAATCCTAGTTGGAAAAAAATGACAATATATTTATATACATACATACATACATACATACATACATACATACATATATACACACATATAGGGTATGTAGATGTAACAACTCATACACATACATACATACATCGCGAATACATGTAGTTGCAGGTAAGAGGAGGAGGAGGAGGAGGTATATAGTAAAGTAGAGAGAGAGAGAGAGAGAGAGAGAGACTAGCCATAATTTTTCATCGTTCCGACAAAGTGCGCTCACTCTCTCGCGATGTATATATTCCAAGCTTGAGTATGAAAAATCGACTACATAAATCCCTTTAACGTTAAGCCCACCTTTCTCTTTCTCTTATTTCTCGCATATACCTATACGCACGACGACTTAAGTAAAATATACGCTAAGAGAGAGAGAGAGAGAGAGAGAGAGATTCCTTTTCACCTCCGTCCAAAGTACAGACCAGGCTGCGAATCAGTGAGCTATGCATTCGCTTATCTTTGCCACACGAACGCGAGAAAGAGAGTCGAGTCCGTATCGGTTCGTGTATGTATATATAAATACGCCGATCGACTCTTTTCACGCCCCTAACTTATCTATCACTCATTCTTTCGGTGACGCGATTGAAAGCGACCGGAAGCTTTGCTGTTATTCTGGCCTGCACTTTGCTTTTATCGGTGCTAGCGTGTGTGTGTGTGTGTGTGTGTGTGTGTGTGCGCGCGCTACGATATGCAAGCGAGCGAGCTTTTTTTTCAATAATGTTTCGCGATACTCGATTAGAAAATTAGGTTCGATTTTGCACAAGAGTGTAGGTACATATAGATAGGTTAAACTATATCGGGTTGCATGCTTTCTCTCTCTACTGACGTCATTCCTGTTGAAATTTTATTTTTGATAAAAATTAATTTTGGATGGTCGATGATGTTTCTCTCGTGAAAATTATCGGCCGATCGTAATACAATTATACAGCTGTATCCTACTGGTACATTAATTAAATTCCCGTGTTGCACTATACGTATCGCGTATCGTATTTTTCAAAGTTATATATAGGTATTTATTTTGAAAATTTATAGGAAATCGAAATTTATAATTAACTTGATTTAAGATTCAAAATATAAAAATATACGCGTCGTTGGTCAAAAAGTTAATTTTCCTATCTTTCAGAAAATATATATCAAAAAGTTAAATAATGTCTCGGCTGCGCCCGCGCACGTCCATTTCCTGCACCCAATGATACATCTCCCGCAGTTTCAAAACGAGACTCTACGAGCGCGAACGGAATATCAAAAGCGCAATAGCACATAGACCGAGAGAAAGAGAACTTCGAGTGTCAAGTTGCACGAAGTTTTGCTGAGAAAAAAAGAGAGAGAAGGAGAGAGTAAGCGTAGAGGTAAGTATAAGGTAAAAGTTATCTACTTCGTCTTACTTCCCGACATATTATATACCAGTCAATGTATTTTCTAAGAAACGATTCACATTCGCAGCCCCACGCTATACGCGTTCTCATTTTACGAGCGTATTGAAGAACATCATGATGACGGTGAAATGAGAAAAAAAAAAAATAAATACGGTATACCCTGGGTATTTGAAATTTAATTTTTTAATGAGATTGCAATTAAAAATACATTCAGGCCCCCCGGTGAATACGAATTACTTATTCTATTTGCAAAGCTTTTCGTACGCAGCTTGGACTTATACCTATACTATTACTGTAGCTTTTGAATGCCTTGGCGAGCTAAGGTATTTTCTATCGAATTTCTATAAAAAGCCGAGACGCATTAATTACTAGGAAAAAGAAATATAAGGAGGGAGAGAGTAAGCTTTAGGTTTGCCGGCAGCGAAAATTTAAGTTCACAGGGAAAGAGAGAAAGGAGCTGTATATATAAAGAGGAGTAAAAGAAAAAAGTAAGTGAAAGAGAGACAAATAAAATGAGACGCGAAGGAATATAGGGAGAAATTGAATGAATGGGAAAAGGGCGAGAGTATAGGTATATAGCATTAGGTGGGAAGAAAGGAATAGAGGAAATACAAAAATTTATCGAACACATTAGCAAACTTTTTTTTTTTATTGCGCAGTTTGTATTTTTTTTTCTTTTTAATTTTAATTCAGAGATATATATTTTTGTTTTTATTACAGTGCAACAAGTCAACAAAGCCAACTATTATACAAAACCAAAAATCTGGTTCTCAGAGAATAATATAATAAAAAAAAAGTCAAAGACCCCGACATATGAAAATAAAAAGCAATTGAGAGAGAGAGAGAGAGAGAGAGAGAGAGAGAGAGAGAGAGAGAGAGAGAGAGAGAGAGAGTCGACCCACTCGAAATTGAAGACTGAAAGTGTCGCTCGTAAAATCATACGCACGCGCACGCACTATATCCTCCAAACACAAGCCTGTATAGTAGGTATACATACGCAAGAATGCAAAACAAAACAAAATTAAATAAAAAAACATACCCCCCTTCAACTTCCTTACCAGCAAATTCCATGTCATTAAATCGCGACGAGAAAATTGCGTTTAAAATTAAAACTCCTCTTGAGAGCCACGTCAGCGACAGGACGCGCGCACGAAGAGAAGGCAAAAATATAAAAAAGAAAGAAAAGGAAAAAGAAAAACGAGAAGTAGAAAAAGGAGAAGAAGAGGGCTTTAGCAAGTCAGCTAGCTACCGTACAGAGGATCCCTCGGGCGCGTTAAACGCTTAAGATTCCGGTTGCTGTAGTATGTGTGTGTGTGTGTGTGTGTGTGTGTGTGTGTGTGTGTATGTCTCTTGAAACGCGATGCTAAGCTACTTTTTCGAGAATAGAGGCAGAGAAGAGGGAGAACGAAGCTTTTTAGACGAAACCCCGCCCTTTTGATTCTTTCTCTCTTTCTCTTACTGAGCTTGAAGGTCCGCAAAATTTCACCGCGATGAAAGTCGTCGGGAAATTTCGCGCAACTTTCCTTGCCTATTATATTCCCCTCTGGAGTAGGGTACCTAAAAAAGAGGGAAAGGAAGGGGAAGGGGGGGGGATTGTTGAATACTTCAGGAGATGGAAAGAGAAGAGGGAATGAGAACCTACGAAACGACTAGGGCTGATGAAGCCAAACTCCCAAACGTACCTACCAGCTTTCCCTCTTTTTATGGGAGGGAGATGGCTTTGTCGTGAAAAATTGGACGTTCGGCTTGGAAAGAGAGTGTGTGAGAGAGAGAGAGAGAGAGAGAGAGAGAGAGAGAGAGTTGGCTGCTTTTGGGGGAGAAAAGAAAACTGGTATTTATAGGGATAGACGTTTAAATGAAAACGTATTGCATTGACGTGTGTATGTGTAAGTGTTGGGGTATAAAAATAATTGCTTGGATTAATCGGCCTGTGATCATTGTAAATTTAGATGTACGTCGAAGGAATAAAATCGTTTATTTAAATGGAGTATGAGGTGTAGGTCTGACTCGTCACTGGAAAGCAGAGGACGTTTACGTGATTACGCAACTGTTACGCTAATGATGATAATGATGCAGCAGCTCGTACACAGAAAATAAGAGAAAAACAATAGATGAGATAATCGAAGTGTGTTTTATTTGAAATTTACTGAAATTGATACACCTATATCAAGAATGGAAACTTTTTAATTCAATTTAAAACGACTTTACGATTTATTATTAGTTTTATACTTTGAAGAGAAACCAATAAGACGTAAGTAAAGAATTAAATAAAGCGTGATGTTTTAATGGAGGTTGACAGAACAGACCAAAGTAGCAAAAAAGAAAGAAAAAAAAAAGAAAAAAAGATACTCGGAGGAGGAGGAAAAAAAAACGAAAAATCGAAGCTGAGAAGAATGGGAAAGAGAGAATCTAGACGAGAAAATGTTCATATGTATCTGAAAAATTCCCAGCCCTTGGAGAATTTCCAGAAGATTAGTTTGGAGATTTAACGCATCGCCGAAAGGGAGAAGGAAAGTAGAAGAAGATAGAGGAAAGGAGTACGTGAAAGAATTTTTCAGGTGCAGCTTTGTGCAGAAGCAGCAGCAGTAGCAGCAGTAGAATATCGAATTCCACATGTGAATATATATATATATATATATATATGCCACTCTGCGCTCTGACTGCTGCTGCTGCTGCTGCTGCTGCTGGACGAAGATTTGTAAAGGCTGCAAATCTGTCCGACCATATCTCGGATTTCTCTTTTTCTTGGTTACCAGCACGCGCTTTTCTACTTTCTATCTCATGCTCACTCAGTGCAAGCGTCTTTTCCTCCTCTTTATAATCTTTAATATTACCGAAGCCGTTTCGAAGCTTAGAACGCGAAGCTTGGTTTTTCATATATACGCGTATGAGATGAAAGAGAGAAGGAACGGCAGCAGCAGCTCAAGAAATAGCGAGGGGAAAAATTGAAGAGCTTGATGCAGACTTCGGTGTATATTATATGTAGGTATACGTAGTAGTAGTAGTAGTACTAGTCGTAAGTTACGCTTTATATGCGTAGAAATGGAAGCGGAGTTGGAAGGAATGGGGGAGAAAATAAAAAGGCTCGCGTTTGCTAGAAAATATATATAACTATACGTATTGTGTGTATTAAAGTTTACTATGTATGCTTCATAAAACGTAGGGTGAGTATTTTCATTGCCTCGAATGCCAGTAGCAGCAGCAACTGCAGTATTTTATATATCTTTTAAGTTATTCAGTTTGTTATATTTACACGGATAACAATTTTTTATTTACAATATACAGAGTGATACATATAGAAAAAGTTGAAAAATTTTTTCCTTGATTGGCAGGCTCGCGATATATAATTGAAAACGAAAAGAACATAGGACTACGTATGGATATATAGGTATATGCAGTATAGTATATCAATTTCGAATCTATTTGCTTTGTTCTCTCTCCCCCCCCCCCCTTCCTATTTCATTTCAATTTTTCTTTCGATTCTTTTCAAATTACTTCTATTCTTTTTTTTTTTTTTATTATTATTTTCACGTATAATGAAAATATGTATTTTTTATCCAGAAAATCGTTCTCTTCTCTGCTGCCATTTCAATTTTCGGAGTTCGCACAAATGTTCGTCCAAAAATATTGAGTATATTTATACGAAAAAAATTTTCAACGTCAACAATTCTTGAACAAATGTTATTATTAATCAAATTAGAAATTGTACTCGGCTTAATTGCTATGTTTTATATATGAGATAATGATAACGGTAAACTCGTATATAATGTACATACACAGGCATACTATAGGATAGTCATACTTTCTATCCCAGGTGAAAATGAAAAACGAGCGACAGTTTTATATCGCGATAAATTTATCATCGCCACACGCGAAAGTTCAATTATATCTCGTAATTATAAGCTTGTAACACAACGTAAATATATGTGTGTGTGTGTGTGTACACAAAATCGAATTAACAAAATTCAAAAGCAGAACAGCGCTCGATTTCGCAGCACACGCTTTTTTAAGACGATATTCAACCACAAAAGAATTATCACCAAAAACCGTCGTCCTTCATCTCACTTTTTTTTTTCATCCCTGCAAGCTTTAAGGATGAAGGTACACGTAAATCGAATAACGGCAAGTCAACCTAATCCGATTACGTCAAAGCATCTCAACGTGACGGAGTACAGGGAAAAGCTCGAAGCTGCAGTGAGTGAAAGCTCGGTCGCGTCCCAACTTTACCGAGAACCCGACATACACCAGAAGATAAGAATATAGGAGGGCTCTCTACCCTAGCTTTATGTAGAAGTAGTAGTTGTAGTAGTAGTAGTAGTAGTGCTCTAGCCTCATTTTTGCCCTCTCGTCGAGTCTCTCCATACTTTCCCAGTTGGGAGGTACTCGTCGTGCTCGTTTCGGAGATGCCTGCTCCCGGCTGCTGCTGCTGCTGCTGCTGGGCAATCGACGCGAAACGAGTCCGGGATGAGGAGGAGGAGGAGGAGAAGAAGATGAAGAAGTAAAGGAAGAACAGAGACTCTCGAGATATGCGTATACTTGGCGCGCTTGTTTCACACAAGCTGCTGCCGCAAGGGCTTTTTCTTCGTGTGTATAAAGAGGGGTATGCGTGTGTATGTGTTTACGCGTGGCTTTAGCTTTTTATGGAAATGCGTGTACGCAGCCGTCGCCGCAAGCATCGTTGTTGCTAAAAAGAGAGAGAGAGAGAGAAAAAGAGAGCTTTTCCCACTGTGAGAGTGTGAGGGGTGCTCCGGCACGTGCGCGCTCTGTGTGTTCTTTCTCTCTCTCTCTCTCTCTCTCTCTCTCTCTCTCTCTCTCTCTCTCTCTCTCTCTCTCTCTCTCTCTCTCTCTCTCTCTCTCGCTACTGTGACTTTTCCCCTCAATGTATCTTTTCGATGAAATTTTTTCATCTCTCTGCTGTTTTGCTAATGACGCGCGATAGTGAAGTGTATGCCTGTGTTTTTTTTTTTTTTTTGTGAAGACTCGGTGACAAAGTGACAAAGATAAAAAAAAAGAGAATAATGAACATTGCAGAATTAAAAAAAATAATAATAATATAGGTACCTATATAAGCTCTCATGGCTTTGATAAAATTTTAAACTTGATATTATTCCAAGTCAAATTAAAAGTAGCAATACTTGTGAAACAGAGAAAAAAAATGAAAAGAAAATTCAATTTCCACTTACGCACGCAATATTCTCGGTCAATTGTTTGAAAGAACAGAAAAAAGGTGGAGTTAAATAAATAAGACATTACGCGTACCTAGTGCACCGAGCATCCACCACATAATTTTTCTCACAGACATTACCCAACGAAAGCAGAGGGGTATGGCAGACGCAATACCTGTTCAATCGTTCGGGTCGTGGAATAGGAGGAGGAAGGGAGAATTTCAATTTCCAGGGTAATTCGCGAGCGTACGCGCTTAAAAGCGTGTCTTCCGGTGCAACGATCCTTATGCCCATCTTGCTCGCAGCAGCAGCAGCAGCAGCAGCCGATACATCCGCCTTGATACCAGCCTCTGCAGATCACGTTCTTCACCACCTTCGCTCTTTTTTTGCCAAGACGAGAGAGAAAAAGAGTCTGCGGTTCGCGAGAGAGTTATGTTATGTGATGCATCGTGGATATTATTATATTACGTGGCTGGCAAGAAGGCGATTGCAAAGCCCCCTCTCCCCCTCTCTTGAACGCTAATGAGGATGGACATAACGCTGGAAGAGGAGAGATGATATGATGGAAGAGATCCGAGGGGAAGAGTTGCTCGATCACGATGATGATGATGATGATGATGATGACGATGATGATGATGACAAGTTACGTTGGTTGGAGTGTATATCGCGGCCGATGAGGATTTATGGTGAGAGCGAGCCGCAAGGATGTAGGTACGAGCGCACACGGATAAAAATTGGTGTCTGGCCTGCATCGACCGCGTGTATTATATTTATATACCTATGCATTGCAGAGGGCAATTCTGTATAGGGGGAGTGAAAGGGAGAGATGAATTCTCGCGGATGCTGGTGTGCTTCTACCTATATATTTACGCTTCGTGGCCTTAACCACGACCCGGATCTTTTCCTCTCGACGTTCGTTATCTGTACAGGTGTGTGTATGTGTGTGTACATATAAACAAAAAGACGTAATATAAAACGAAATTTCTCTTGCAGCTTTAGTATCCTATAGCAATGTCAACCCCCCCCCCCCTCTCCCCCTACCAGGTGTAGCAAAGCTTTTCCCATTAGCATTTAGTTGCGTCAAAGTTGAACTTCCGTGTGATATGCTATATGCGAAAGCTTTGGAAGTAAATGTTTGCCGAGAGCGTAGTGGTAGTGGTGGTGGTGGTGGTGGCTCTCATAGGCAAACACTTGCAAGCTCACGCGACAAGGTAAAGCTCCGATTAATTCGAGGAGCGAAGAGCGTAAAGAGGAAGGAAGGCAGGAAGGAAGGAAGCCACACACGCAGAATACGCGTTCACCCGAACACGTCGATAAGACGAGTATTCATGGTATATATATATATATATATATATATATAT
>JAPYZE010003477.1:0-13204 GCA_030522805.1 Leptomastidea abnormis | reverse complement strand
ACATCTATTTTTAACTCACCCCCCTTTTCAAAAAAATTTATTTTCACATTTCTATTTAAAAAAAAATATCCTACGATCCAAAAATAAAAAAATAAAAAATATCGTGACAATAGAAATGTAAACAAACGATATCTATTTTGTTTCAATTCATTCAATGAAAATAAGGAGGTGTGCATATTACACTGCACGTTAGCTCATTTGGCAAGTAGCCATATATAAAACAAGCCATAAACTGCAGCAGGCAGCACAGCAGGCAAGCACAAGCAGTTTCCAGGTGTATGTATATGTATGTGTATACATAGGGCTACAGAACCTACAGTAGTGTGAGTTTTTTATGCTTTTCGCTATATATATGTATATATATAATGGATCGTATATAATGTGCGACGCGGCGGACTCTCCTCGCTCGTGCAAGGCGCGCAGCTGAATTTTTAGCTGCCTAGCAGCAGCGTAAGCAGCAGACTAGGGGCAGCAGCAGCAGCCTAGACCAAGACACAACAACAACGACAACGCGCGCGGTGTGTTATAAAGCAAGCGTCTTCCCCCGTAGATCCGGAAGAGCCGGATAATAGTTTTTCTAAAAACCAGCTCCAAAAACAACAGTTTTATCAAGTTTATCGTCGCGTTACCAGGAGACTCACTCTCACAAAAGGGCCAGTGAAGTGGAGGATCAAAAAAGCGGAGCGCAGGTAGTTAAAAAAAAAAAAAAAAACAAGAAAAAGGATGTCGGCAGGGTTGGCACGGTACACACACGCGGTGTTGTGCCGGGTGCCTCATTCCATACGTAACAAATTGCCGTTTAACGTCGAGCTGCGGGTAGACGAGGCGCGTAAGCAGCACCAAGCCCTTGCCCAGCTGCTACGCGAGCTCGGAGTCGATGTAGTTGAGATGCCCGCGGACGAAGCCTCGCCCCTGTGCTGCTTCGTCGAGGATTTGGCTGTGGTATGCAATGGTATTGCTCTTATTGCTCGGCCTGTTGATGCTTCGCGACATAAGGAGGTACAGTGATTTTTTATGACTGTTACATAGTGTTCTGGAATGTAGTGTACTTGCACCTACCTTTTAACGCATTCCATGGGTGCATATGATTTTTATACTTCTTTTGTTGTTGTATAGGTATATACTTACAAGCGCATTCTTTACTTTAATTTTTCAATTGCGCCGCGTGATATATACGACAGCGCCCGACACCTCGGGACTTGCCCCCACGTCTGTTTCTTATTATCTTTGATATAAGTAAGCTTTTCTTTTTATTTTGGCGGGTAAGAACAGTTTGATTGTTGATTGAAGACGATCGATAATTTCGTCAATTTTTAAAATTAAATTTTTAATTCAAACTTGGCTACCAAGTGGTTTAAATGTTTTATTCAACAAAGCAATTCTACACTAGAGAAATTTATCAAATAATTGGCTTTGCTGACCCAGTTATTAAATGCATGGCTACACTCAAAATGACCAAATTACCTTTTGTAGTGTGTATGATTGAATTTCATGTCACTTTGAATTGGTAGTTTTCTTATTATTTTCTTACAATTTTTTTTCATTTGCTTTCAAAAATTTTTATCATGATTATTCTATTCATTCTCTTATTTGAATTAATAATTTTAATTATTAATTTAATAATTTTAATTATTAATTTAGGTTGATATAATAAGAGCAGTTCTTAAAAAGGAGTTGGAGATACCATTGATAGAAATAGCTGACAAAAGTGCTCGATTAGATGGAGGAGATATTTTATTTACTGGTAATTTATTAAAATTTTATTTTTTTTATCATAATTAAAACATATAATAAAAAATAATTAATGTTTCAGGAAGAGAATTTTTTGTGGGATTATCCCAATTTACAAATGAAGCTGGAGCAAGAGCAGTTGCTGCAGCATTTCCAGAATATCCTTGTGTTCCTATTAAGGTAATTTAAAAGATCAATTAGCTAATGTGTTATAGCTCTTGATAAATTTATAGCTAGTAGTTTTTTTTTTCATTTGAATTTATTACATACATTAAATCGTAAAATCTACAAAAATACACAGTCATTTATATTATATCTTTTTTTAGTCACAATCAATATTTTATTAGAAAATTTTGTTGATTATATTATGCTACATTTAAGGTCGAATTTGAAGGTGAAGAAACAAAAGTGGAGAATCTCACCTCAGGTCTCACTCAGGTTAGGGACTGTTAAGCAAAATTCATTGAAATATAATCTGCTTAACAAAAATCGTATTTTATAAATAATTGCACAGCTTTTTTCATCATGTATCATCATTAAATGTTGATATAACACAATCTATTTTAAATTATGTATTACTTTTAATTTTAAGTTTTTTATAAATTTTAGGTTTTTGGGATAATAATTATTAATTTAAAATAATATTATTTCTGCTTTTTATGTTCATTACATGTTGTGGCATTAATTTTGTTACTTTGTTGTGGTGGTTGGTTTCTGTGTACTTTCACTGGATTACTAGGATACATTTTTTAAGATATTATTTACAATTGAAATTATTTTTTGACAAATACCTTTTTTATTCTTTTTAATAGACTTAAAAACTGGATAAACTAAATATACAAGTCATTTTATTAACAATTTTTTTTCATTTTATTGTAAAAATTCAAAGATAATATCTTAAAATTACTGTGAAATTACTTATCTCTTAAAATATAAAAATTAATAATCAATTCTACTAACTTGGATATACTTTCTTCATAATCTCTTAATATAACTTATTTTTTTAAATTAATAACAATGATTAATTTTTATAGGTTGCTGAATCAAAAAGACTTAAAGCATTAGTTACAATGGCAGGTCCTGATGTTATTTGTGTTAGTTCTGGTAAAGAATCCCAAGAAGTGTTAAAGGTAAATTTATAATTTTATTTATTTATTTTAAGATTACTCAATTTCTATTCATTAGATTTTAATGTAATATTTTTATGTTATATCCTATTAAATTTGTTTTTATTCAATATCTTGTACATAATTTCAGAGAATTGAAAGAGAAGCAACATATACTTATAAAACGTTGACTGTTCCTGAAGACAAGGCTGCTAATGTGCTCTATGTTAATGGAACTTTAATTCATAGATCGCAAGAAGAAATACCACAGTCAAGTAAAATATTTGCAGAAAAATTTGACTATCCAGTAAAAGGGTTGAATATGACTGAACTTACAAAACTTGGCTCTGGTATGTCATCTTGTTGTTTGCTTGTGCATAGACCAAAACTTATTCGTAACATTTAGATGTCATCATTATGCAAATTCTACATCACTTTGTACTCTTATTTGACAGAGACTAGATTCAAAGATGATAGAAAGTTACCAACTACTCTTCTTTTTATTGGTCTATATAGAGTAGTAATTTATATGAAAATCAAAAATCCAATTTAAAATTTAATATTTTATTTAGCTAAGAAATTTTAACATTAATTAAAAGTATTATACAAGTATTTTTTAATTTTAGTATTATTTTACTTTTTAAAAAGTTAATTATTAAAATGAAGTAAAATATTAAAAATGATATATCAATGTTACATTTGCCAAGTTAAATTCCCATAAATTTCAAATATAACAATATTTAAAAACATTATTAGTCTAAAATATTTATAAAAAATTTAAAAAGGATAATATATTAAACAGAATTTCATTAAATATTTTATGTATGAAAGTCTTTGTGCATTTATAATTGGATACATTATTGTTAACTTATTATAAATGACGTAAAATAAATTTTTACTAACTATATGTACATAACTTGGCAGCTACATAAAATCTGACAATAGTTACAGGTTGTCTAAGTCTTATTCTGTTTATATTGTAATATATATCACTTTATGTATTTATTTTTATGTCAATTACATTGAATTATACTGTAGCAGTCTCATATTAATTTGCTCTAGATAAGTTTTAGTATAATTTAAAAAATTTATAAGTTTTATACACGTACTCTTACGAAAAATGCACAAAACGGTCAATTTTTAAAACACTTGGTTCTATAATTAAATTGTATATTATACTTATATATTGTAAAAACGTCGATCCACGCTTTTTTAAATATTTTTAATATAGGTAAAAAATGTCATTTTGGCTCTCTTTCTGATCTTCAGTCAATTAAGCTATTCAAAATAAAGGATTTGTATTCCATCTAATGGAATAATAATTAGATTTTTTTAAATTAATTAAAAAATTTGCCTATTAGATATCAATATTACTAGTCTATATAAAATGTGTTTTAAAGCTACTTATAAAATCTTGTTAAAAACACATAAATATTGTTGTATAAATAACCCGTCACCGCAAAAAGACCAAACTGTATCGCGGCAAATACTATCTATAATTTTAATTGCAGGGCACATTTTAGCAGTATTTTTGAATATAAATTATTTTTGAATTTTTTTTTCTTATTTATGAAATGAAAATGTGATAAAACTTGAACACAAAAATAACCAAGTAATCAAACTTATAAGTTTGGATCGTAAAAAATGTGAATAAATTTATAAGTTAATTATAATTATTGTATACATTGATTGTGCTTGTATTAACATATTAGCTTATTTTATATGAATTTACACAAATGTATTTATTTACATTCTTGCCCTGTAAAGGTGTTTAAATAAAACACTATAAATAAACATTATTGAATTTTTATTGAAAAAAATTTTAAAAATACTTTTCTTAATATATTTTATTTAAACATAACTAATATTTGTAATCATATTGTAATTTATACATTTACTTAAAAAATATTATTTACAAAAGTTTAATACAATTAAAAATTAATAGACATAACATGAATCTGCTGCCTTCAAATTTATTACTTTTAGAATAGTTTTTAAAGAACCTTTTGATCCTACATCAAAAGTTCGTGGAAATTTAGTACCTTCTGGTCTTTCATATATTTTGTGCATTATTTGCTCCCACTTTACAGGACTGACCATTTGTTTAGTTAAGATTTTTCTGTTATATTTTTCATGTTGCGTGTACACATTACCAGAAAAATTAGAGTAAACGTATGCTATAGGTTCAGATAGTGGTGTTTTATTCAAACCTTTAATAAATGACTTTAAAGCTGGCTCCATAAGAGCAGTATGAAAAGCTCCCGATACTGGTAGCCTTTGCAATTTGCGTAAACCTAGGGTACGGCTATTTTTTTCAATATATTGCAGAGCCTCAATACTTCCACCAAATATTTTTGAATTTGTACAGGGGTAAATGGCAACTCTGAAAATCATTAAAAATCATTAAATTATTAATAAATAAAAATAGATATTTAATAAAATCAAAGAAAATTGTTGTTGCAGTGTTGCAATACATTACTTGCAAAGTGGATAAGGTGCTCCAATGTCCATAGCCCATTTTTCAGCTTCTTCACAAATTTTAGAGGCTCTGGCTTCTGGCAAGCAATAAGCAGAAAGCATCCCCTGAGGTGAAATTTCAGAAGCAGCTTGCATTGCTGTGGCTCTAACACCCACCAATCTTAATCCTTCTTCATACGGCATAGCCCCAGCAAATATTAAAGCAGTGAGTTCACCAACACTGTAACCAGCAACAGAAATAACAGACTCAACTGCTCTTGGCCTTTCTTCTTGAAGTTTTTCTAAAGCTGCTAGCGACGTAACAACAGTTGCAGGTTGATTAAACTCAGTCCTATTTAACATTTCCTTTGGGCCTTTTAAACAAATTTTTAGGAGATTATAGCCCAAAATTTCATTGGCTATTTCAAACAATTCCTTAACCTTTGGAAATTTTAAGTATTCTTTAACTTGTCCAACTTTAATAATTCCTTGACCAGGAAATAAAATAACAGATCTTTCAGAAGGATCAATCTTTGGTTTTTCATCTTTCATTAAACTTTGGGCAGCACTTGCTGGATATGGTGTTGTTGCCCAATCAGTATTGTTTATTTCTTCAAAAGATGCAGCATCGTCAAGTAATTTTTTAACTGGCTCCTCTTTCGAATCGCTTTCTTTCGAAGGTTCATTCGAAGAATCGTCGTTGCTTGATTTACTACAAAATCCATGACTTAAACAATACTGTGATTTTTTTACAATCGATAGGTTATATATCGTCCTTAAATTTAATGATCTTTGAAACATTTTGTTCGTTTTAGAATAATTTTCACTAAAACACTTTATAACATTGATAATAATCGTTTGACAATTGTAAAACAATAGATTAGAAACAAAATCACATTAGATTGTTTATACGAATTCCCGGCGTTTGTTCATACACATCCACTTTGCGTGATGCAGCCGCACATGCACGTGTTTTTAAATCTGCAGTCTAACCTTATCTGACTTTTTGGAGTTTCGGAGTCGCTAACCCTGTTACAGCTTATAAGTTGAAAAAAAAACATGTGCCATTGAAGTTAATTTATTATCTAAAGTTGACAGTATTCACTTAGCGTATTAAAAATAATAAATTAAAAAATGCAGAGGATTGAGAGATTAGTCGCCCAGTTGTATACATCCAAGACGACATTTAAGCTAGGACCGTCATCGTTTAGATTACTTTCTACTGAAAAAATTTCTGATGATAAACAAACCACTTTAAATGCACAAAAGAGTATTGAAGAAACTCAGGAAGGTAGTCAACAAATTGATGCACAGTCACAAAATTTAAGCAGTACTGACAAAGTTTTTAAGACACTTGCAGATGTTGAAAAATCTGAATATAATGAGACACCAGCATCATTTGTTAGTCTGCTTCGCCATTCTAATTTCATGAATGTAAGATTTATTTATTAATGTATATTTTCTATTGTTATCAATAAATCTATGCTAGTACTAATTTTTATTAACTTCTTTCAGTTAGGTGATCCTGAGGGAAAAATAGTCATTGGAAAAATCTTTGAAGTTGTTAACAATGATTTGTATATTGATTTTGGCTGGAAATTCCATTGCGTTTGTCCAAAACCATTGAAAAATACTAGGTATTATCTTATTAATATTTGATGTTATATTCAATAAATTTTTAAATAACTTTAAATTTATCAAAATTTGCAGCGATTATGTCAGAGGAGCAAAAGTTAGATTGAGAGTTAAAGATTTGGAATTGTCTACAAAATTTCTTGGATCAACAAAGGATATAACTCTATTAGAAGCTGATTGTATATTGTTAGGTTTAGTGTGGAGTCCAAATAAAATAAATAAAGATGTAAAAACTTCTGCAGCACAGCAGCAGCAGTCTGAAGAAGTAAAATTGTCACAATAATTATAAAAAAAATTAAATTGTACAAAACTACTACTTTAGATACATTTTTGTAAAATAATTATTGATTAATATATGTTAAAAATTATTTGATTTTACATCTGTTGCATTAATTATTTACTATAAAATAGAATGATCTGTTTAATATTTATTGCTATACTTGTATTTTAATTTTTAAATCACAAGGTATTTAACAGTTTAATAAAATAATTTTAAAATGCTGTAGATGGCGCAATAATGCAATGAGGTTAGGTTTAACGAATTTCTAAATTAGCGTATCACATCAACAAAAACAATAATATTGTAATTCTGCTGAATTGGAAGACAGTCTGTTGTAAATTTAAATATTTTAAAATTTATTCTATTGCTAACATATTGTTAAAAATAAAGGCCTGTCAAAAATGGTAAGTTTTATTATTTAAATGCGATTTTAGATTTATTTGAGTTCATTAATTTTTAAACGCTTTTAATCGTTTATTTATAAATGATTATAAAAGAAATTTTAATTTAAAAATATTTATTATTATTTTAAATTATATAAAAATTATAAATCTGTGCAGTAAAAACAAAAAAAATACATGCTTGCATAAATTTCAATTTTTAAATAATATGTTTTTGTTTACAAATATAAAGTTCTATATTAATTTATTTACACATTTATTAAATGTGTTTTAGCAATCTCTTGTATGCCATGGTTGTAGAAAACCACTTTTAAGTGAAACTAATGTCAAAAATATATTTGATGATGAAGCAATGATAAAATCTATTGATTCCAATGGTGTGTACGATAATAAATGGTCAATCAAATTATTATTTGGCATAGAAGTAATTACAAGTCAAAAAGTGAGTCATTAATTTTTGAAAAATCTATTCATTTTAATTTTTGCCTTCAGTAATAAATATTTTTTAATCATTTAATTTTAGATTACAAAAGAACAAGGTCTTCCTGACAAATTGTGTAATGCATGTTTCAAAAATGTTGAAGCTTTTATCAACTTTAGGGATCAGCTCTTGAGGTCTAGAGATATCTTTTTTAAAGCAATACATCAAAACATTGATAAAAGTACAACTGATATCAATCAAGGAAAATCAGAAAATTCCTCAATAATAACTACTTCAAGCTTGAAAATCCACACAAATGAAGATAAATTGAGTAATCAACTGCCGAAAACATCATCTGAAGATCTTATTAATGTTGATGATAATAGTAACACATCTTCTGATGTCCAAAATTTTCCAAACAGAGATGAAATAAACAATTCTTTAACACAAAAATTACAAATTGAACAAGAAAATAGCAAAGCCGATGATTCTGATGTTTCTGTTGATAACATAATTGTTACTAATGTATCAGAGCCTGATAACAAACATCACGATCATGATGTTGAATCTGAAATTGATGTATGCTCAGGTGAAGAAGATGATGTATTGGAATTGGATGTACAAAAAACAAAAAATGAAACAGTTGAGATTAATAGCTCATCTGAATCTGATATTGAAGTTTGTGACTATGAACCAGTCAATAAAAGAGGAAACTATGGCGCTACTCTTTCACCACCTTTAAGGTTTTAGTTCAACTAAAATTTAATTAAATGTGCATTTGTAAATTATTGTATATTAATTGTTGATTGTAATTCTTCACCAAAAATCAATTTTTGTCCCAATAACTCAAAGGGAATGATTATATTATTAAAAATGTTCACACAAAAATATTTTCAATACTCAAATATCTCATACTAAGTACAAAATAACTATGCAAAATAGCTGTGATAAAAATACTTCGTAAGTTTTGTCATATAATACTTCAAGCAAAAACTTATATTTTTTTTTTTACTACAAATTTAAATACTTCTTATATCATACCTGTAAAAATGTAATTTAAATAAATAAATATCTGCTATTCTCAATAATTAAAGTTTTATTTTTTGTAGAAAATAATTAAGTGTTATATTTACTAAAATATTTACATATAAAATAAAATAAAACGTCCTTTTAAATTTACAACCATCTTGCAATTCGACCAATGAGAGGCCAAGCTGGTGTCAGCTGATTGGAGGTTTTGTCACACACTAATCTTATCATTTCCAAAACATGTGGTGTAAAATACAAACGTGTTTACTGTTTCGTCATGATTTTCTTTAAGTCATCTACGTTATCTGGAACACATCATTGTTGCTTAATTTTAAATACTCTATTTAATTTGTTTGTTACTTAACCTTAAGAAAAAAGTGGTAAAGCAACTAGCAACATGTATAAATTAAAAAATTTCGAAACTCTCATTAAAACGTAAGTTTATTATTCATTTTGTTAATAGATTGTAAATAGATTATAAATTATTTATTTTTTTACAGAGTCAATTCTAGTTATGCAAGAAAATTTTCAGTAGGGTCTGTAAATAACACAAGAATAGATAAGGTAAATTTAAAATAATTTAATTACTTCAACTTTGAAAATTTATATTTACTTATTTATTTATACTTAATATATTCACTAATTGTAGATTCTGATAGCCAATAGAGGTGAAATTGCCTGTCGAATAGCAAGAACAGCAAAAAAGCTTGGTGTCAAAACTGTAGCAGTTTATAGCGATGTTGATAAAGATTCTTTGCATGTTGAAAATGCTGATGAGGCATATTATATTGGACCTGCACCTTCAACTCAAAGTTATTTGAGGCAGGACAAAATCTTAGCAACTGCAAAAAATGCAAAATGTCAAGCCATACATCCTGGCTATGGTTTTCTTTCAGAAAATACTGAATTTGCAGAATTATGTCAAAAACAAAATATTATTTTTATTGGTCCACCTGCTCAAGCTATAAGAGATATGGGTATTAAGAGTACATCTAAGGCAATTATGATTGAAGCTGGAGTGCCAGTAATCAAAGGTAAATAAAATTTTTTGAGATTTGTATAGTAAGCTTAGGAAAAATTATAACTATTTGTATGTTGTAGGATATCATGGAGAGGATCAGTCTAATGAAGTTCTACTTAAAGAAGCTCAGAATATTGGCTTTCCATTAATGATAAAAGCAGTTCGAGGAGGTGGTGGTAAAGGAATGAGAATTGCTTGGAAAGAAGAAGAATTTTTTCAAGCTTTGGAGTCTGCAAGGACAGAATCTCAAAAATCATTTGGTGACTCAGCTGTTTTATTAGAGCAATATATTACCGAACCAAGGCATGTTGAGGTACAAATTTTTGCTGATCAACATGGTAATGCAGTTCATTTGTTTGAAAGAGATTGTTCTATACAGCGGAGACATCAAAAAGTAATTGAAGAAGCTCCAGCTGTAAGTATAACAAAATTAAAATTATAATTGATTTAAAATGCCAAAAATAAAAATTTAATATCTTCATTAGCCAGGAATTTCAAAACAACTTAGAGCTGAGTTAGGTGCAGCTGCTGTTAAAGCAGCAAAAGCTGTTGGCTATGTAGGTGCTGGAACAGTTGAATTTATAATGGATAAGCTTACACATAAATTTCATTTCATGGAAATGAATACTCGGTTGCAAGTAGAGCATCCAGTTACAGAGATGATTACAGGAACGGATCTTGTTGAGTGGCAATTGAAAATTGCAGCTGGTGAAGAACTTCCACTTAAACAAAAAGATATTTGTTTAAATGGTCATGCCTTTGAAGCCCGTATTTATGCTGAGGTACATTCAGTAGATTAAAACTATATAAATAAATAATGGTTATTATTATTGAAAATAATTTATTTGTATAAATTTTAGAATCCTAGAGAAGGCTTTTTACCTGGTGCAGGTAGACTTCTTTATGTGATGCCACCATCTGTAGCAGAAAATGTTCGTGTGGAGACAGGGGTCAGACAAAATGATGAAGTATCAGTACACTATGATCCTATGATTGCCAAATTAGTTGTTTGGGGTAAAGATAGAAAAGAAGCATTAACTATTATGCAATCAAAACTTTCTGAGTATAATGTTAGTATTTATAAAAATTTTGTTTTTAAATTATTTTATGATATAAATAATTATACAATTTTATTTCTAGATAGGAGGCTTGGAAACTAATATAGAGTTTATTAAAGATATTTGCAAACACTCAAAATTCCGAGATGGTGAAGTTCATACGGGATTCATTGAAGAAAATTATGAATCATTATTCCCTAAGATACAAGTGCCAAATAGAATTTTAGCTGATGGAGCATTAGGATTAATTTTGTGTGAAGAAATAGATGTATTAAAGTTTGCAGCTAAAGCTAATGACATTTCAAATCCTTTTGCAATGGAAACTGGATTTAGATTGAATCACTGCCTACAAAGACGTTTTGATTTTCAAATTGGGGAAGATAATTTTTTTGTTGATGTGCAATATACAGAACAAGAAATGTTTTCAATGAGAATAAATGATCTTGGACCTTGGCAAACAGTGACTGGTTTGTTGAAAAAACAAGGAAATATTTTAGAGTTGAAATCAATTGTTGATGGTGTTATTAAAAAGACTAGAATTTTTAAAGTTGAAAATGAATTATATTTATTTACTCATGTAAGTTTAATTTAATTAGATTTTGTAAAATTTTATTGCAGCTGTAAAAAAAAAGTATATTTAATTTTTTAGGACAAAAAATGGAAGCTAGTCATACCAAAACCCAAATTTTTGAAAGAATTATTAAATCAAACAAACTTAGATTCTGGAGCTGCTGTCAGTCCCATGCCAGGAGTAGTAGATAAAATATTGGTAAAGAAAGGAGATAAAGTTAAAGTTGGTGATCCATTACTTGTCGTTATTGCAATGAAAATGGAGGTATAAAAATTTATTAAAAAGCAACTTTATATTGATTTTTATATAAAAAATAAAATTATAAAAAAATTTATTATTTCAGTTTTCAATAAAAGCAGCATCCAATGGAACTATAGAAGACATCTTGTGCAATGTTGGAGATAGTGTTCCAAAAAATAAACTCTTGATAAAGTTTAGTGATGAGTAAATGTTAGATTTCTATTTAAAAAAGTACTATTTTAAATAAATTTTTTATACACTGTTTTATAAATGCATGGCGGGTACTTTATTTTTGTATAATTTATATAAGAAATAAAAAAATATTAATACAAAATGAAAATTATTTTAACAAGAGCCAATACCTATACGTATATTAAATGTTTAACGGTGAAACCATAAATCTCAATATATAGCATTTTATAACCGCCACTGCAGTATTTATATGTCTGCCCTCTGCATGGGTGCAAGTGCAACTATCGTCTAGTATGTAACACTGAACTCGAGAGCCGGTCGTCGTGTGTAAGTGCTTGAAAATCTTTGGTAATTCAAGCTGGAATTCGCGACTCACCACCAGGACGAAAACTAATACTTGGATCTCTCACGTCTTCTCAATTATTGGCGACCTTTTTTTCCTTTATTTTTCTTCTTCAATCTACGTTTGGTCACGCTATGAGTTCTACAACCGGTAACACCAGGCAAGTTTGTTTTAAATTGAAAATTGATAAACGATTTCTGATTTAAATTGATTTTGAGCATATTATTTTTTTTTTCAAACTTTCAATGAAATGTTAATTACATACAGTTCTGAAAATCGTTATCTTTATAACACAATTTTTTTTTGAATTTTGAAATTGTTAAATGTACTACTTAAGTTATTTTTTTTTTAAATTATTCCCTTAATATAAATTTAAAAACACCTAATAATTATAATTTTTCTCCTATTTCGCAATCTACTTTCCAATAATACAACATTATTCTCTACCTGTCAAATTTCTTCCTTTTTTTTTCCAATCTGATACCTATTTGAAAAATCGATATAGGCATAATAAACCCGATTACCTATAGAATGCAGCGAGCTTTTTGAGCTTGCAGTAATTTTACCATTGATTGACATTTCAATATACCACCGCTGCGCGTGTACAAAATATCTCTGGCAAAGCTATTCTAAACAAAAGTACCTTTATACTTTAGCCAACAATTTTGTCTTTACACCCTACAATCATTACCCTATATGATTAAGTAATCGAGAAATAA
>JAPYZE010003476.1:0-12837 GCA_030522805.1 Leptomastidea abnormis | reverse complement strand
GCGAGAGAGTAGAAAAGAGACAGATATATAATATGATATAGTATAAAGATGAGCAATAGATAAAAATTGAATTGCTCTTGTGGATTTTTAACGTCTCTATGTATGTATCTATGTATGTTCTAGCACGAAAATTTAGCACGATGCCGCATGATCTGTGTTGTGTCTCTCTTTCTCTCTCAATATCTTCTTCTCTGGTTATATTATATATATATATACCACTTCCAAACAACAAATAAACGCGTGCAAAGTTCTTTTTCTCTCTCTCTCTCTCTCTCTCTCTCTTTATCTTTCCTTCTTTCAAGTCAACAACTCGAAAATAAAAAAAAAAAAATAAAAAAAAATTAAGTTTGTTGGAACAATAGGAAATTTGAAAGGTATGTAGGTAGAGAGAGGAAAAGTAGTCAGTTCTATCACTTGCTTATATATCACAGTCGAATAATAAAGGTAGAAAGGCAGGTGAGAAGAGAAAAAGGGGTTGATCAGATGAAGGTATAGAAAGGCTATAGAGGAGAGAGTGAGTAGGTGGTTATCGTATGGTGTATATATATATATAGAGAGAAAAAGAGATTTAACGTCGGTGGTTGGTTAGTTTGATGGATGGACTGTATAATAGAGGTTGCTCTCTCTCTCTCTCTAGCTGCTGTTATGCTTTTTTTCTCTCTCTCTCTCTTTCAATCAATCAAAGAGAATTGTATAGAGAGTAATAAGCGTTATTTTTATACAGTCTCTGACGATGGCCTTCTATCCTTCTTAAATATCAGCTGCTGGGCCTGATGCTGCAGTTGCTCTTGCCTGTTGTAGTTGTTGCTGGTGCTTCCGCTGATGCTGTTAGCACGATGCATTTATGCATGTCGCAAGCTCTCAAAAGCTTCTCTCTCTCTCTCTCTCTTCACTGTCTCTCGCGTGCGCTACTTGCTCTCCTGTGTGTATATACTGTGAGTACGTAGCACGTGCACATGGCCTGATGAGACCCGTACACAGATTCTCTCTTTCTCTCTTACTTGTACTTGTTCGTGTCTTCAATATTATAAGCCGGCTGCTGTTGCTGCTACTGCTGTAGCTATATACTATATAACTAATTTTGTCGTCGTCGTCTCGCTGCAGCCTCGACCTTCCGTTCTCTTTCTCTCTTTTTTTTCTCTCTCTCTCTTATTTTCAGTTCGGTCCTTTACTTATATATCCTGATGTGCCAAAACTTTTCTCCTCCTCCTTCTTCTCCACCACCACCACCACCACCTCCTCTTTACCACCGTTGAAATAAGCGCCGTTTCTACCAAATAAGAAAGTTCTTTCCTCTTTTTCTTTCTCTTCTTTTCTTTCTCAGCCTTCCTTATCCGCTTCTTCGTTTTCTCCTTTCCCGGAAGCCTTTAACGTGCAGCTGATCTTACTCTTAGCCGCCTCTTTTTCCATTTAATTCGGCGTACCGTCGTCGAGCTTTGAGGTCCCGTTTTCCGGCCTGATGGCAACGACGACTTGCTTTTTCCTCCTTCTCCTCCTCCTCTTACTATTTTTCTTAGTCTTTCTTGTAGATTAAAACAGCTAAAGATACCAATGCTGATGCTGATGCTAATGATGATGATGATGAGCTAAGTTTGTGGTCCAGGAAAAATAACTTGAAATTACGAGACCAGGATAAATAGAAAAAAAAAATATTTAGACGAATACAGTCCAAGAGCTTTTATGTAGCAACGAGGAAGCTTTTCCCGTGCATCCAATCTCCAAAAGGTGGATTTACTACTATATTATACTCTCGATCTTCGCGTATATACGTTCTCCGGTATATGCCCCGAGTTATATATGTATATATGTATTGTACCTACGTCCGGAGTCGTCGCGGACTGCAGTATAAGAGCGCGGCCCGACAGCAGCCGCGAGTTTACTTATACATATAGGCCTCGGGAACTATATACTCACCGAGAGATAGAGCGGGGGCCCAATCTCTCTCTCTCTCTCTCTCTTTCTCTTAGAGAGCCATCGGCTGAGCAGCGCCAAGAGATAGAATGGGAGTATATACGAGAAAGAAAGAAAGACACGATACGATAGAAAGAGATGCCCGTGCTCCTCAAATGAGTCGCCACGTAAAGCGCGTATGTATATATATGCGTGGACGTGAGACAGAACAAGAGAGAGAGAGAGAGAGAGAGAGAGAGAGAGAGAGAGAGAGAGAGAGAGAGGCACAGACGGACACCGAAGAAGAAGTAAAAGAAGAAGTAGTAGTAGTAGTAGGTGGTGGAGGGATGACCCCTTCTCCCACACTTACGAGATATATATACTGTGTCTTGATGACTACGAACTGTATATATACCTAATACGTATTAACAACTTGTAGTGGGGCTATACACGTTTGTATGTACGTGCGGGATTAAACGAACGCGCGTAATGAGTCGATGACGTTCTGTGTCTATACTGCAGAAGAGAAAGAAAGAGGGAGAGAATAAGAGGTGGAGGAGGTGGTTTTTGAGTTTTTTGAGGGATTGATTTTGACGATGTGTATTTTTTGGTTTTTAGAGCTTTTAAAATTGAGTGCAAGGAAATATTAAAATGATTGGATTATAAATGTATCATTTTTCAATAATTGCTTTTTTTGTGCTTGATTTAAGGTGTTATACGTTTTTGTACTTGAAAGTCATAAAATCAATGTTTCATTTTTCAATTATTTTTACTCGTTTTTTTTAATTTTTAAAATTTTTACGTATTTTAAAAATGTAACAGTTTAATATATGTCTGCAAGAATAATTATTAAGATTTTACATCTATGTAGATGTATATGGTATATATATGTAAGGTATAATTGCCATCGATCAAAAGCTTAAATTTTTCAGTAAAATATAAGTATAAGTTTCGGTAAAGGGTGATTCATCTTATGCTAGAACGACAAAACACTTGGAAGAATTGCCCTCTTCCCCCCCCCCGTTAACTTCCCTTTTTTCCTCTTTCTCCCTGTTCGAAATGACAAATGTTCAAAAATACATTGTACCTCGACTGTGGATAAGAATTCCAAGTTCTCACAAGTTTTTGGGTAGAAAAGATATGGGAAAGGGGAGATGACACACAAGTAAAAAAGAGACATTAAAGGAAAAAAGAGTTAAACTATTTCCGCGTGATTATATTTTTATGATGATGATGTGTGTGTCTGTGTAAAAGAGCTTGCAAGCACAGTAGAGCTTGCATGTTAAAGTACATCCAGCATAAAAATATTATGGATAATTTATGATCCTATATAGCACCTGATTTCTACTTGTTTTTTTCTCTGTATTTATTATTGAGCTTTTGTAGATGTTTTATTATTATACTATTTGGCATGCAGTTATCTGTTTTTATGCAACACATAAAAAAGCACACATACAATATGGTAAATAATCATAAAACCGAAATTGAAAATTAGTGTAATAAAATAATTTAATTTTTTTTTAAATATATCGAACATTGTATTCTTACATTGGACAATCGAAATATCAATATGCTACAGGCAACCGTAAATCTTTTTTTTCAAATTTCTTATTTTTACCAGCTGATAACACTACTCGCTTTCGTGCTTGTAAACATGTATGTACACCGTCTATATATGATAAGTAATCCCTATCTGGACCAGTAAATAATACCGATTGCATGTATGTAAATATAGAAAGGCTACTATTTTTAGATTGTTTGCTCTATTTCTGACAATTGTATTTTCTAACAAAATCACAAAACAAAAACAGTAGTCAAATGATTATCAACAAAATTGTATACCTGATCTAACAATTACCACAAAATCATAAAAAAATATAAAAAAAACAGATCTCAACAGATTTAACTTATATTCATAAGCATAAACTTTCCAAGATCTCATCCTCTCGTTTAAACAGAAGAAAAAAAAATACTTTGATCGTCAATTAAAATTGATTAAAGTAAAACGAAATAGTATACATATAATTGGAATAAGCATCACAGCGTCGCGGAGTCGCGCGTTTGCTTACAAATAAAGCTTACAATACACATCACATCGTAAACAAATTCATCAAAACCAGAATCATCATCGGAGTCTTTATATATTTTTTTTTTAAACTTAGCGCCTCTTTCTTTCTCACTCAATCATATATGTTTCAATAACCTTTTTTTTTACTCACATCTGCTTTTTCGTTTACTCTTTTTCTGCCTTGAGCTTAATCTAGCTATTTCGTCGATTACAAATCTTTCTTCTTTTTTTTTTTATTATTTTCTATTACTTCCAACTCAACACCGTCTCTTTACCAAACGCCCCTATTTCTCTCAATTTACTCTCGCTTGTATTATATTGTTATTATTACAATTCCATGCTTTTCACACATTTATACACAACGATACATCTATTTCACACGTAATCAACCTGCCCGTATATTATATGTAATAATCGTTTATAATCCAACACATTAATATATTCTATACCCCTCTCTTTCATTTTCTCTTCTATGATTTTGATTCATTACTTCCCCCCCCCGCCCCTCCTATTTTTCTCTCTTTAACCAACTCATCAATCTTCCCCTCCAAAAAAAGCCACAAGCAATATTTAGGTCAACTGCGTGTTTATCGGTAAGATACACATTTATTATACACATCTACCGCAATATACGAGCTTTTTTTTCTCTTTCCAACGCCCTTTTCTTTTATAAATATATATATATATATATATACCGTGCTCTATCGCCAAAAATCGTTGTTTATATTTTTTGGTTTACCATGAAAAAAAAATCCTCGTAACTACCAATCATATAGGTACGCAACACCAAACAAATTTAAAAAAACAAAAAAATAACGAATTTGATGTTAAAGGAATAACAAAAAAAAATAGCATAAAAAATAGACTACGGATTATCCGCTTTTCCGACTATGTACATACATGCGTACATATATTGAGCTTGCAGCAAAAGCTTTATATACATAAATGTCCTCGAACGCTTGGAGCAATATACAAGCGAACACAGAAAATATGTGTTAGTGTTATGTCGGTTACGTGTATATATATAATATAAAATCGGCTTGTTTGGCAGATCTGGACCGCATATAGGTAACTCTTTCTTTACCCCCCTTATACATATACTAGTAGTCCGTAAGTCTTTTTTCGTTTAATCGAGCACGAATAGCGCAGCAGTAGAGTGTGCGCACACGCTCCTCGTTAAATTGTTATATATATAATACTGTTCGTTACTAGGTCGTATAATAGTTATACACATCACATACGAAAGAGAGAAAGATATAGTAACCGCTTTGGATGTACCTAGAGATTGTGTGTCTTTTTTACCCCCCCCCTCCCCCTTCCCTTTTCATTCTATACTATCTACCGTATAAAGTTGTAGATGAGCTTTGGTCTCTAGCGAGTTGGAATTTTAGCAATCGCGTGTATATGTATGATAGGAAAAGTGTGACGTGAAAATGTATGATTGTTATATTGCTTGGATAGAGTTTTTTGATTACGATTTTGGTTTTTGTGAATGTTATTGGATTTAATTTTTTTGGAAGATTTTTTATGGATTTTTTGTTTTTTCTTTTTCTTTAAAGAATTTCTTTTTTTAAAATATTTTTTTTATTTTGGAAATTTTATATTTTTGGGGTATATAACGAGGAAATGGATATGCTATATATGCAGTTGTTAAACTGCACAAATTTACAGAATAACGTTAAATTAAAAACGAATTTTTTTTTTTAAGAGTGAGTAAAAAAAAAAATTTTTTTTTTATATTGTTAATAAAACGTAGGAAAAACGATTTTGTACGTGCAAGTTCGCGAGAGAGAAAGAGAGAATAATGGCTTTTAAAATATTAAATTGGTATATGAATATTTTATGAGTGCGTTTTAAAATTAAATTCATGCAAATTATACCACATGTAAATTTCATATACATATATCTACGCACGCACGCATGCGCACACGCGTTATATTTAATTTGGAAAATTTTGAAAATAACAATTTTTGATTTTTAGCTTTAAAGTATATAAAAGACAGGAAGAAAGAAAAAAAGAAAATTGAAAAAGCGTATATAGAGGGGTAGCTATATAAAGTTAATTGAAAATTTCTCGTTTAATAAATCATCTAGTGCATATGTAATTGATATTTTATTAACTAAATTGAAACAACAAAACTTATTCAACTTCCCAAAAGATATAAATTACAGTAAAGCTTAAATTAATTTCGAATTAATTAAAATAATCCAAAAGAAAAACTTTTTTATCATCCAAAACCCCTCAGCACCTAATATCTCAAAAAAAAAAGAAAAAAAAAATAATTTATCCCACACACACACTATACACACAATATATATTATCAAGAGCAATAGCAACAAGAGTACACACAATATATATATATACGTAAATTCAAAGTCGCGCATATTCAATCCTTATATGTTGGCGCCTGGGGACTCGTGGTAAGGCTTTTAAACAGCAATAAATCATTCGTAAGTAAGTAAGAGAGAGCCAAGAGTCTACCAAGGCAATTGCTCCTGTGCTTTATTTATTCGATATACGTATAATATACTACTTCGAGAGAGACTTGTGTCGATCCAAGCAACGATTTCTGTAATTGCATCAAGTAAACACATTCGAACGACATGTAATATATATCATTGAACGAAATGATCGATCGATCGCTTTAAATATTAAACATCTCTACTCTTTTTCAAAGCCTGCGTAATAGTAATAATAATAATAATAATAATAATAATAATAATAATAATAATAATAATAGGATAACTTTATACTCCCAGCAGAGAAAGAGATCGCAAACAAATCAATTTGTCGCTGGCTCCACATGGACCAATTACTCTCTCAGCTCGCGTGTGTGTATATATACGTATACGACATCTTTTTACTTCCCCGCCGACTATGACGAACCCAATATACATCACATACATATATACGTATATAATGTATATAGCTGTCTCTAATACCTATAAAACCAAAGTCGCCAACTCTCATTGCACTTTTCCGTCATTTGCGACTCTCTCATCCAGACTCAAATCTGCCAGGTCAACATTTTCATCATCATCATCATCATCATCATTATTATTATTATAATCAACGAAGCTCACTTACATACACACACACACACACACACACACACACACACACACACACACATACACACAAATTTACATCCTTGATTACGTCTGGAGTACTGGAGCCGATCGCTGTCATATACGTATACATCGCATCCGCGACCAATTTAATCGTTCGACGTGCTCTCGACACCCGATCGCAAACAATAAACAACGAAACACTAGCAGCGTCAACCAATAGGTATATATATACAGTATATAGCTTTAGCTGCTGCTGCAGCTCTATGTTTACTCTCTGGTAGCACACATACTCTCAAGAGATGAGCAAGGGACGTGCAAGCTCCCTGCAAGCTCTCACGCCTCTTACTCTCTCATATAAGCGGGTGTAACGGCGATGAGGAGAGAGAGAGAGAGAGAGAGAGAGAGAGAGAGAGAGAAAGAGAGAGAGAGAGAGATCGAAGGAGGAAGAGAGAGATAATATCGATCTCGACAACAGCGTCAACCTTTGCTCTCTCTCTCTCTCTCTCTCTCTCTCTCTCTCTCTCTCTCTTGCTTCAGGCTCCTTTATAGCTTGGCGCCTTGGCGCGTCTTACGGGCGTCGAAGTGCAAGTAGTGCTGCTGCTGTTGCTGCTGTTTATATATAGCTATATAATATCTATCGTGTAATGCTTGCGCTCTCGCAGCCTCCCACGTCTTCTCTTTCACCTCCTCCTACACCACCTTCATCTCTCGTCCGGCGCCGTCGGCCGACGTCAAAGGCCATGGGGAGACCAACACAGCTATCTCTCTCTCTCTCTATCGTCATTATCAGCGCGACCTCTGTTGTTCTGTTGTTATTGTTGTTGTTGTATGTCTATACGTATATGTACATAGCGTGAGAAGGAGGAGGAGGATGAGTAGTGCGTCGATCGGTGTATATAATTATACCTACACACACACACACACACACACACACACACACACACACGCACCAAAGGTGCCGCATTTACCTCTATCCTCCTCCTCTTTCTATAGCTATATACATGTACCAAGAAGCGAGATGTCGTGGCCCAGTTTAATGCTGTGCATGTGCATGCCGCTGGCCGGCGGGTGCCAAGCTTCATTATCGATGATTTAGGAGGAGGTGGAGGATGAGGAGGTGTACCTATTGGACGTGTGGCGCCGAGCTTGCACACCTCGGGAGTATGTGTGTAGGTGTATGTATGTATGTATGTATGTTTGTACAATTGTGTCACGATGTGCCAGAGAAATAGAGAGAGAGTCAGAGAGAACTTGGGACAATTAGCTCTAGACGAGACGATCTAGTCTTCCTCTATATATATAAGTATATAATTGTCTCTTTGATGATTGCAGACTTACTGATGAGAGCTTATATATAGCGATGCATGTGTATATATTCATGTGTATGTGTGTATGGGTGGGTATGTAGGTATGACTGATGACTCGTGATAATTCTTGAAGTAAGGACACATTAATCTTCTATTTTGATGGGATATCGTCTGAGAATTACAGTTTCAACGCGTGTTGATATGGATTATCGTTGATATAAGGATGATGCTTTTTTGTTGCTGGAGTTACGGGCTTTTTATACCGAGGGATATAGGAATTACAAGAGAAAATTGGATTAGTTGCGGGAAATGCGAAAATGTATGAGGTGTCGTCGTCGTTGGTAGGTAGGTAGGTATGGTAGGTAAGAGAGATAGTATATACGTGAAGCTATGCGGTTGGACTTTTAGTTTATATACCTAAGGCGTTAATGATTATGGCATTACTTTTCTAAGACTATTATATATACTTTAGTGGATAATAATTAAAGATCTGTACTATCTACTTCTTTACGTAGTTCAAGATCTTCGAATGCCAGAAAGTCTTGAATAAAGAAAGAAAAAAAAAGTAAGATCTCGTATAAAAGCTCAAGTGTTTTTACAACGTTGGCAATTGAATTTTGTGCGGTTTATATAGCGATATTTCTCAAGAGCAGTTCCTCTATTTCTTTCAAGGAATTTCTTGAATTTATATTGGTCTATATAGTTATGGTTTTTTCTGTTGCGGAAAGGAATTTTATAAAAAAAAAAAAAGGAAAATAAAAATATATATATTATCGACGACTTTTATAATGTGATTGGTGTTTTAACGATATTGGAAAAAAGGCATACGTCACCGGTCAACCATAAATTTTTCAAATCGACAGTTTTCAATTATTTATAAAAGGTTGAAAAATCGATGATGTGCCTCCCCTTTCCTGCTTGCCAATAGCACTTTAACCTTTAGAAAAAAAAAAAAACGAAATGCAATTCAATATTTTTTTCATTTAACCATCGCACACACACGTTAAAAATTCTTTCTCTTTCTTTATCTCCATTTTTTTTTTATTTTACGATTCTTTATATATTTTATACCACTATAATCCGTACCTTTATCTTACATTTTCTTTTTTTTTCTTCTTCTTCTCTCTTTCGTTTCATTTTCTTTTTTTTTCTTACAAAGCCATTAAAACTTGTAATAATCTATTTACTACCGATTTAGAACTAAGAGAAAAAGAGAGAATAAAGCCAAGAGTTTAATTAAAATTAAACGTTAATAGTGGTAGTAGTAGTTTTAGCTATTACCTATACTACAACTACTGCTACTATACTGAAAATTCGAAATTAAAAGTTATTCACTGTTCAAGTCTCGTCTGTGTACCTACGATTTAAACGTTTCAATGAGTCAATTAAAACATCCCAACACGTTTGTATTCTATATATGTATATATACTAAGCGATCAAAAGCCTTTAAAAGCAGTGAAATACAATAATTTAACGCCTCAATGTAACCTATACATATACATATATACACATACCTATATAGACGTTATAATACGCGATGCCAACGATAATTCGAGCGTATAACTTTGCTCGTAAATTTTATGTTTGTACACCTACTACTACTACCACCACCACCACCAATACAAAGTATATATACCACAAGTTTGGCACATCAAGTGTATCTATATATCTATATCTATACATATAAAACTATATAGTATCTTTGAAAGTATCTACGCAAGCACGTGTAAGTAAGTATGTGTATGTATGTATGTATGATCGCAGATCGTATATAAAATATATAAAATATACGAATGAAGGAATCGACCTTCCTTTACCAATACTTACTTAACTTACTTTCCTATACTCGTTCGAAAAGTGTAAAGTGCAAGCTATACGCGCGCGTGGCTTCTTCTTACAGTTTGTGTATAAGAACGAAGTCGCGAACACAGCTTGGTGCAGCAAAGAAGAAGAAGGGTAAGAAGAGGGAAGGGAGGGATACCTATAAACCTCTTGACGCAACGTCTAACGCGTAATTTATAGATTTCCACTCTTTCTCTTTTACATGCAAAAGTGTATAGAAGATAGAGGGAAGGAAAAGGGGTGAAGGGGATTGGATAGCTTTTAAGCGCGAAATTAAAGTTTCGACTTACGCTCTCTTAATCGACTCTCTCTTACTCTCTCTCTTTCTTGTCGCTATGTGTAATGACGTGATTTACACACTTTCCTTTAACATCTAGGATGTATATAGGTATATTACCACCTATCGATTCTTTATCAAGTAACAAACTTTTCACTATATTTTTCCTTTTTAAACTTTTTTAAAGAAAAATATATCTTATTACGTGTCGCTTAAAATTTTCAGAATCACCGAACAATATTCTCTTTCTTATTTTCCTGTCATATCATCTATAATATACAACACTGGGCGATGCAATGTAGCGTCGAGCAATTTTGGCAAAGAGGACAAGTACATCCTCTCTTTTCTTTACTCGTTGCATATTGCATTTTTATATATAGGAAAAGAAAAAATCTCTCAACTTATACTATAATGAATAATTCATCTCGATTGTCTTCCTCCAGATCTGTATTAATTATCAAAGAGACTAGATAACTTCAAACTGGATCGTCGAGGTAAAAGAGAAAAGAAAAATACAAAAAAAAAAAGATAATTGAGAGTTAGGTATAAAGAACAAAAGCTTTTTTTTCGACTTTTATTTATAGAACGACTCAATATATATAAAGCTTGGGTTTTCTCTGAGCTTCTTTCTCTCTGTGCGCGTGTGCTTGATTGAATCAGTCCCTCCAAAGCATCTTCTTCTTCTTCTTCTTCCTCCACTCTGACCCTTTTATAATAACCGAGGAACGATGAAAGCAAGCGTCCGAGCTTGCGACCGTAGTGATGATGATGATGCACTTGAGCTTTCATCGTATATAGGTATATATAATCCAAGCAAGCCACAAACTTCATTAACGTCTCTGGTATTACATCACATGGTTACATATATATACGTCAATTTAAGAGTAGCAAACTTCTCTATACTCCCACATATCAACTTGACAGACTCACGATGTATATAAACCGAAATTCTCAAAATTTAATGAGATTTCATGCTAAGCTCATCACGATTTCCTTTCATTTTATTCATTTTGACAAATTTTGGTCATACATAATTGTATTAACTAATCAGTTTGCTGTATAGTCCAGAAAATAGAGAGACAGAGAGAGTTTATAGAATTGCTTTAAGGATAATTGCAAATCTCGTACATGTGTGTGGCGGTTATATATAATATAACGCAGGAGTTTAAATGTCGGGGTTAGCTTGAAAATTGTTTGATTAGTCGAATTTCTGGTTTTGTGAAACTCCAACATATGTATGTATGTAGGTATATATACGTAGAATTAGTGGTGGTGACAGTTGCTTTTTGGTCATATCCGTTAATTTGATGATTAGAGCTTTGCGGGTGTCATATAGGTATGTAGCAAGTGAATATGTGTGATTTTTGAGGTCAGATTGTGATGTATATATAAGTCAATCTGAAATTTCTCGTTTTGAGAATCTAGGAATGAGATTAGTTTTTCTCGCAATATTAGATCGTCTATATATTTTCAACGAGTTCGTTTTGCAGCTATAAATCGAATCGCGAAGAAAAAATAAATTTAACTTGGTTTATATAAAAAGGGTTATAGCTGAATTCCTTCGACTTTGGTAAAAGGGTTAGTCGTTCAAATAAATCCAAGCGCGTTAAAGCCAAAGAAGCTGGCAATTGTAGATATATATACAAATATACATACGACGAACGAACGAATGTATGTATACACGGAATCAATTTCACGTTGCCGCCGACGTAAAACCAATGTATATCCCTTCCTCCTACTTTCTTTTCCTTTTTTTTTTTATCTTATTTATCTTTTGGCGAAGCGCCGCGTTTGCAATTCTTGTAGCTCTCCTATAACGTCTCTGACCTACGAAAACATACAATATACATATACATATTTTTTTTTTTTGTATTTCTGGCTTATTCTACTTTCTGCTCTAAATAGCTCCAAGCAGCATGAAAATTATTGCAAGTGAATTTTTTTTTACGGATCGCGTTCACGGAAATACATTTAAAGCTTTGCGCATTAACGTATCGAACGATGTAAAAGCTTCTCGTCTTATCTTTTTTCTACCCGTTCTTTTTTTTTAACCAAAAGAATATGTCGAGTTTGAAAGTACAATTTTAGTTTACATCTGGGTCTATTAAATATATCGATTCGTGGTTATATCGTGGGAATGTGTTTGTTTATAAAGGAAAAAAAAAATTAAGTGGGTAAAATCACCATTAAGTTTTAGTTAAGAAAATGATTATCAAAGTTTTTGGTAAGAAAGTGTAAGAAGAACGTCATTGCGTTTGAGGTGTAGAAAGTTGTCGAATTGAATATTGATGTTGAGAAACGTTGAGAAGAGTAGAAGCTAACTTTTACTATAAGAATATATTATTAGTTTCTTTAAAATAATTCGGATGGAGTAAAAAGCT
>JAPYZE010003475.1:0-12844 GCA_030522805.1 Leptomastidea abnormis | reverse complement strand
CTGATGGTGTTGATCGTAAAAAAGGTGCACACTATGATGAAAATCATTAGAAGTTTATGTTTATCAGCAAACTTAAATAAATTTATTTTATAGAGTCTGAATCGTTAGTACCAAATACAGAATCTCTGGAATTGTTTATGAATATGGGTTTTCCAAAGGACAAGCTACTAAAGCTCTTAAAGCAACAAAAAATTTCTTGAATCGTGTTGCTGATTGGGCATTTAATCATGTAAGTTAATTTGATGTTATGGAGGTTGAAGATGATGCTGAAAAACCACTATAGCTTTCATTTAAAAGTGGAAATGAGCGTAAGTAAACATTATTATTTTTTAGTATATAATATACTAAATTTAAACATAATTTAATTTGTTTATTAAAAACCTTAGTTTGAAATTATTATCACTGCTAAAAACACAAATTGGTCGAATTTATCTCTTACATGGGAATAACAAAGTTTTGACATTATCTTTGTCATTTGCTAGAGGATGGAAAGTGGATGATTTTCAATGATGAAAATGTAAAAATTATAAAATAAATTTTTTCATTAATTTTATGTAAAGCAATAAAATAATATATTTTTTTTATTCAAGGTTAATTTATCAGAAAAGCCTGCTAAAAAATTAGGATATGTATATTTGTATCAACGTCTGGATACCCAGTTCCAATTTTGTACTGCGCTTGTTTTTGTATAAATACTTTTATTAGTTTTTCTATAAATTAAATGAAAAAACTAATTCTAATTTATTTAAAATTTTTTTTTTATATAATTTATGTAAATATTTTTCGAAATAAAAGTTATTTCATGAAGAATAAATATATTTTACTTCTTTCAAATGGCACAAATTCACAATTAAAAATAAGAAATTTTTTAAAAGTTTGTATCGTCTTCTAATTTAGAGTTAATATTAAAAGTTGCAGATTTAAATGAAAAAAAAATAATTTATTATTTTAGTATTTCATAAAAAACTTTAATTCATTATTAAAAGTGCCTCCGTTGAAGAGTACTTTAATATAAGTTCACTCAGCAGTATAAATGTGACCAGTCATTATTAACCATGTTATAGTAAACTTCTACTATACTTAAATTTTTTTAAGATAACTGCACCTCTTTATTAATATAAATGTAATTCATTTTAAAATTTAAAATAATCTTTATAAATACTTACGTCAGTGATTTAAAGGGTATTACATAAATTTTGTTCAACAAATAGTAACAAATCATTTTCCTTTTTTATAAAAAATTTGTAAAATTTTAATTGCTAATTAGAAATTTTGATACTTTATTAGAAAAATAATAATTAAAAAAAAATACAACAAAACTCATGTTTATAATTTAAAATCATTTAAACATTGAAAACTGGAATTACTATGATTAAAATTTGTATATTTAGAAAAAGTTTAAAGCTCAAGATGCTTCTAAGAACTGTTTTGTGTACACTAATGTAAGAAAATTTTTTACAAATATATAAAGCCTTAAAAATTCTCTATAAAGAGAATATTTTAGTTTATGTTATACATAAATAATAGATATTTCTAAATATCTTGTAATGCACTGTTTTAATTGCAGTGTGCAAGTTTTTTACAAATCAACTGCCAGTTATGATTTTCATTATATTATTGTCACTGTTGCCATCAATGATGTTTACAGAGAGAGATATAGATTGTTTTCTGCGTCTTATTTGAATGTTAATTTTAGTATTTTAAAAATGACTTTTATTCTTGAAACTTCTCTTATTACCAAGCATACATTAAAATTTTACGTCAACTGAGAGTTGTAAATTCCATTTTTGCAACCTGAACAAGAAAAACATAATTTTATAATGACAAAACCAGAACATAAAAATTATTGTAGATATATACATACTGATAATATGCTTTGTTTTCCATTGAGGTAATTGAAATAATGACGTTATTGTCATGATTGAAATGAATTAAGATCAACTGATCTTTTCCCGGCAAAACACTAAGGCCTATCATTTCTGCTATACTCATAATTTTCTTCGTATTTTTTAAGCTTGCTGTGGCACAACCATGTATATACCTTTAAGTATGTCTGCTTATTTATTAAATCTAAAATCATATCAGTAATTTGTAAATGAATCATTTTTATAGCTATAACAAAATATAATGACTGTTACTGCAACCTACTTATTTTTTTTTACAAAAGCACTTAATAATATTGTTTTAAAATGATCAGTGTTTTTGAAATTATTCATCAATGTACTGAACACGTTATGGTGATTGTTTTCAAAAAAGTGTTAAAGATAATTTCCTTCCCATCTTCCATCTTGCCCACAGTACAAGCGTTTTGAGCAGCTGCCGACATGATTTTCGGTTTAAGTATAATTTATAAATGACGATTTGTAAAGACAGAATGCTGTTTTATTGCACCTTTAATCTCTTTGGATATTCTTCTAAATATCATTTCGCTTTAACATTTTGAATACATCATTTTCAATTAAGGCTCTGTTGATCTAACCACATGATTTTCTTTGGGCCAGTTGAAGCGTTTGCCATAGTAGCGCAAATTTGTCTCATCTTTAAACATATCTCTCAGTGCATTGATGTTCATAGGATCTCTTGAATTAACGATAGTACTTTATATGGATTTAAAGACAGCCTTAATCCTTTTTAATTATCTGTGAGCCTTGAATCCTTGTGCTATTTTCTGGATCAATATTACTATACCAGAAATAAGGTCACTATGAAACTGTAAAGTAATAATTTAGATATCAACTTTTACAATTTTTTATAACATCAAAATTTTTGGCTACTCATGCTTTTTAGTAACAATATTGCTTACAAATCAATAATAGGAAAAATATTTTCATTTTTATATTTCAATCCCAAAAAAATTTAAATATAATGTAATTGTATATATTTTTTTAATCGTATTTCAATAATAAATGACTCGTTAATTGTACAATGTAATAATAGAGATACTTTAAATCGTATTTTTGATAAGATAATAAGCAAAATAATTTAAAAACTTCTTCAATCTATTTATTATTTATCTTCAACATGCAATAAAACTGTTCTATTAATTATTTTGTATAAAAGTACGTAATGATCCAGTGCATGAAAATGTAAAAAAAATTTATAATGCATCAAAAAAAAAGAAAATAATTCTTTTGTTACATGCCTTAACGTAGCATTCAATGATAAAAAAAAGGTAACACTCATTTTGTAAAAAAATGCATCGTTACATGCATGTGCAAAGAACAAATTTGGATAAATTGAAAGCTCTTGTAAATATTTATCAATATTTAGCATAAGGAAAGCTGAATCTAAGATGAAGATAATTTTGTTTCGAAATACAATATTTCAATTCATCTTGTGATAACGTTAATGAATCATAAAATTACTTTCGTCGATATATTATACCTAGGCTTAATTAGTATACCGTTGTTAAAATAATTTTGGGGATTATAAATAAATTATTTTAAACTAAATTGTACCTTTCCAATAGAAAACAAATTCAATTATTTATCTGATTGCTACAAATGATTTTAATTTCTTATTTCTTTTTTTGCTCATATCCTCACCTTGTATTCTTAGATTACTGTAACAGTAGCCACGACAAAAAAGTCTTGTCTTGTATTTTTAAAGATCATAACTCGTTCAGTTGTAGCATAATCCTTTATATCTTTAAGACACAATTTGCTGTTTTCAGTATTGATATTTTTTTTATTATTTGTTGACAATTAATTGAGTGTTTGTTCTTCATAGTCATCCAAGCTAATTTTATTTACACATCTTCTAAAGAATTCACCAGCTAGTTGGAGATTGATTTTAATTATTTCAGAGTATTTATATTGTAGTGCACCATCATTTATTTATTTAACAATTGGCTTACTTAAACTGCAATCGTCAAATCAAATATTGAAACAAATTTCCTCATCTGAAATAATTACATTATATTTAAAGAAAATTCTAAATTAACAATTTTAAAAAATATTAATTTGATAAAATCTACAAACCTACAACATCCATTTCTTTTAAGATTAAGCAACAAACATTGTTGATACTTGACTTGGCTAAAAATATTACATTAATATATTGATTATAGTTTTATAAAAACATACTTTTTTATGTAATCAAACAATTTTATATTTACCTGAGTACATGCAACTCCTTTTGAGTCAAAACTCTTTGAATGTATTCAACACACTATTGGGAAATTTGTGTTGTTACCTGAACCAATGTCTCACAAAACTTCAATAATATGGTGTTCTACAAGCAGGCGCATAAAATCTATCCTCTCAAATCAATTCTGCATGGCTGTTGTGCAATTCTTTAAGGATACACTATATACATGTTTCTAGACTCTTGCAACATTCTAAGCTATCTGGTTATTTTGCTCTGTTAAACGAGGCATGAAAAACCAGTGTATAAGGCTTGAAAAACTTTTTACTTGTGGCTATTTTTACTAAACATTTTTATACTAGAACAGATGGTTGTTACTTTAAAAACCATAACGTTTATAAAATTCAAGCTAATTTAGTATTAACTATTTTTCTATTTAATTTAATATAACTATAAAGTTTTAAAAATACTGATGCATTACTCTGAAGGAAAATTATATTATCATACATTTTTTAGTTATATAAGATAACTATCACTTATTTATTTCAATGTCGATACACTCATTTTTATTTGCTTAACTGCTCATTGCATATTTTCTTAAATCAAATGAGAGAATCTGTACATATAATGATTATATGAATTTTTATCATGCATGCTACTTTCAATTAGTTATAAATTATAAGATGAACTTTTTTAAAGTGATACTATATTACAATATGATATTTTACATGATATACATGTTTTTTTACTTTTTAATTTTTTTATACTTAATATAAATGAGTAAACTCATTTGTATACCCTTTTTACAATCTGAATTTTTCTTATGTTTAAGAAGATCATTTTTCTCATACCAGGTACCACTTATTGTCCTGCAATGAGCAACATAATGAGCAGTGGAACCAGGAATATATTCAACAATCCCAATTAGTACAAAATTACATTCATCGCAATTTATATTTGTAGGTATATCTATTAAACGAGTGGTGCATTTTAGAAATGTATAGGCAGCCTCTACATCGATGCATAGATAAGGACCTGTAGTATAACTTAATGAAGAACATGAATCTTGACAATTATGACAGTATACATTTTTTCCATTCAAAAATGTATTTATTTCTCTTTCTAAATTTTTATAATTTTCTGGGTGAGCTATTTTTGTATCAGGCAATTCTATTATATACTTTGGTGTTACTGTCATACTTTTACAGACACTGCACAATGAGGTTACAATTGTACTTTGATAATTCATAAATAGTTTTTCTAACATTTGAGATATGTTATCAATGCAATCCATTCTTAAATGTAAAATAGAAATATGCTGAGATAAAATTATAGCTCGATTTTTATATAAATCACCTTTGATCCCAAAAATGGAATAATCTTTTAAAAAACTTGCATAACATGATTTCTTTATGTGTAACTGGACATCAACTGCTTCATCAATAAAAATTCTAAATTCTCTAACATAACAGTAGGCACAGCTTAGTATTTCTGTGAGACAATCAAAAGTGCACGTGTTAATTAACTGTATACTTTGTCCTTTTATATCAACAGGAGATAATAAACCACCATTTCTTAAAATTCCTTTTCTTTTAGTTTTATTATCAGGTAATTGTAAAATCACACTTAAGTCAGCACATTTCTTGACGTACCGTCCCCTTTCCTTTACTTTTTTAATGTCTGTTTTTTTATTTTTTAATTTTTTACAAGTATATGTTTTCTTTCTACTTTTTACATTAGGACAAGTATCAGTTTTTTTTTCAATCACATTTGCAGCATAAGCATTAGTTTTTTTTTCATCAATTACATCTGCAGTAGAAGTGTCTTCTTTTTCATCAATTATACCTGAATAAGTGTAAGAATGATCTAATAATACATCATCTTTAGGTTCATTCAGACTTGATGTAACTTTTACTCCTTGAATAAAATGTAATGAATCATCAATAGTATTATCTAAACCTACCACTGCAATATCACTTTTCTGTAAATTATTTAACTTCTCTATTGAGTGTGGATTAATTTGACAATTTTCACTATTGTCTTTGGAATTGTCACTTTTCGATTTATTTATTTCAGAATTGACAAAATTAGGCAGTTGTGTTTTGATCGCTGATTGTTCTACAATTTTATCTGTTGGATTTTTCCCCTTCCAGTTTTCCTCATATAATAAATAATTATCATATGATCTTTCATTTTCAAGTGTGTCTTTTGATTGTTGATTTTCGACTTCATTTTCTTCATGATTGTACAAGCTTGCTCTACATATTTTAACATCGTTATCTATTTGACGACAATGTTGCACAATAAATTTATCTGCTCTTATAGGCTTTCTATTCGAAAGCAGTGATGATTTAATTTCATTAAAATAGGCTTCTGATCTTGCAGAACTTGACACCAACCTCGAATTTTCAAAATAACTATTCATAACATTGCTCCAGCATGTCAGTTCAGAACATAAAACACTTAATCTTTTCCAATAATCGGGCAAATAATATTTATTTTCCATATCGAACTTATTAGTGGATACTGTATGTTTTTCAGCATTTTTTTCAATATTTATTATGAACGTTTTACATATGCTGACTATAATTTCTTCAATTTCCATATTATCCTCTACCTCCACCTCTTCTTCTTCTTCTTCTTCAATCTCAATATTATCCTCTCTTTCGTTCTCAATCTCTTCTTTTTTGTCTTTTTTTTCTTTAGTATTTTTTTGTTTTTTGTCTTCTTTTTCTTCTAATTCAAATGATTTAATTTTGTCACACACAAAATTATATGAAATCATGCATTTTTCATTAAGCTTTTTGGAATTGCTCAAAATATATAAATTTATCAGTACTTCTTCAAATAGTGTTATGCTATTGATAGTTGTCATAAACCCAAGAATTCGCAGATATATTTCTTTAACTTCCTTTGGAACTTTTTGAAAACACTTCCATCGTGTAATAGCATGAATAAAATGAGCGATATCAGTATTAACTGTGAATTAATTTTAATGGATGTATCTCCTTTTAATAAATATTTAAAACACTGCTCATTATACATTTTAAATGACATTGTATTAAAAGCTAAAGACACACTGTTCTGTAATGCTTTACTCATGTCCATAACAACTTCTTTAGGTACACAAGCATTACATGCTTTCCATTCATCTAAGAAATATCTTAATTTATTAGTGTCATTTTTTTCTGACAATAACTGGGCTAAAGGAATTATATTGTGGTCTAAATGAGTAACAATGACTGTTAAAAAGATGTGACTACCTTCTCCATGTGGTCTTTCTATTTTTGTACATACCGAACCAGTAGAATCAATTGAGATTGGACTTTTTTCAATTTTTTGTATTGAATTATGAAGATGAATTTGCTCATTACTAAAGTAAATTACACTAAATCTATCATAACAAATTTCTTTAACAAATTTGCTTAATTCGCCACTATACTTTAGTGTACTTAAAGAATCAAACAAGTTTTTTCCAACAGGAATACCTAAATCTTCATTTGTTTTTTCCTGCGCTGCAGTTTATAATACTTTTAAATTGTATAAGAAAGGTGGCTCATGATCTCTATATTTCATGTTTTGCTTAGCCACATTACGTCTCCAATCTTTAGGTTTAATATATTTTAATTCTTCTTTGACAGATTTTCTTCGCTCACCAGCTAGATTTCTTGTCGATGGATGGGGAATTTTGCGAGGATCTATAATAAGAGTTTCAAATGGAACATTTTGACCAGGTTCTGGTTCTTTATGGCAAACTACAACAATCAATGCTTTACAATCCTTACACGCTCCTTTCATTGTTATATAAGGATAATTACTGTCTCTGTTTACAGCATGACGTTTAAAATTAAAAACACATTGGAGATCTTTAGACCATAATAAGTCCATAAGAACATCTGGCCAGACAGGCTGTAAAACATATCTAGAGGTTGAAGAATTCCAAACCGGCTTTATTAGTTTCCACTGTTCAGTATTCATGTCAATAGTAACAAATATATCATCATTAGTTAACTTTTTGTTTTTGAAAATAGTATATTCATCTTCACTGTCACTGTTACAATCATTGAAGTCACCCTCACCGTCACTGTTCTCATTATCACAATCATAACACACAGCTTCATTCAAGTCACATTTATTTGTTTCAGCATTGTTTCCTTTATTATTAAGTGGCAACTGTTTGGTCTGAGACACAAGTGGAATACCCTTTTTTGTACAATAGTCTTTAAAAACGTCGTGTCGATTTTGTTTTACAAAAATGTACAGATTTGTTTTATTAATCTGATTATTTAAATCACTGCAAATGTCATCCCAAACAGGATCAGATTTTTTTTTCAACTCATGATCTGTTGTTGTAATCTGATATTCTAAAATGGCATCTAAAACTTTACAATGCTCGACAACTGCTTTTCGTCCACGTTGTTTCGACGTCATTTTATTTTTTTATAAAACGTAAATGCTGCGTCTTGAAAAAATGGTATCATTAAAACAAAATAAATACATACAAACATTAAAAATTATGATCGAAAACGTTAAACGTGCTGACTATTAAAAACGTACAAACGAATCTCGCCAACTGACAATCGCTTTTTGTTTTTGACGTTTTAAAAGAAAATCTCATAGTATATCGTACCTATATATATGTATACATATGTACTACACAAAGAATTAGTCTTTGTTTATTATATAACAACGAACCAATAAGAATTTTGCGCGCGTTATTTGTAACCAATAAGAAGGCAGCGGGCGTTTTTAAAATATGACATTAAAATATTTTTACTGGTTTGAATCACGATTATAAACTGCACGCTGACCAATATTAATTAAAAAATTAAATATAACTAATTTCCTATTTACAATGACAACTGTTTTTTAATAAAACATGTATTTAATTACATTTATAATATGATGTAAGCCGTTATGATACCACTACAAGTTTATAAAATCTTTTTAGCATATTTTACAATTGTCCAAAATTTAACCCTGTGTCTATCTCACTCAGATCGCATAAAAAAATTTACAGAGCAAGATTTTTATGAGAGTAATGTGATCCTTTTTTTTCATACATAATTATACATCAACATTATTAAAAATATGTGATTAAAAGAATTAAAATAAAAAAAAAATTAAATAAATATCAAATTAAAAAATATTGATCAAATGAAAATTTTTAAAAATATTCATTTAAAGATACTACGAAACCAGCATCTTTAGTTTACATTATTATCAGCAACATTTGTACAATGTTAAAAAGTTAATCAAGTTATTGTTTAAATAGAAATTACAATAAACCCATCAAATATTATTATATTTTTATAATAATTATTTTAAAAATCAAAAATTTTAAAATAAATAATACCATCCGTTAAATAAACGTTATCATAATTTCCCTTATTTCTAAATTGTTTTTTATACAATCAAATTGAAGACTTTATATGAATTATTGAAGCGATTAATTTGTTGATTGATATTAATTTGTTGTAAATCAATGAATAAAATATAGTATATTACCTTTACATTATTTAGAGTAGAAGTTTCAGTCTGTACGGCAAGTTAAGGAAAGCTTGTTCTATTCAAGTACTTCTTTACCAAATATATTATTGAAAGCAATGCTACAAAATTTATCATAATTTAAAAACCTTCATATAGGTATATAGGTGAAGTTACTGTATTAGTAACCTAAGCACAAAAACTCATTTTATATGTTTATGATTGAAATAGTTAAAGCACATAAAAAAGCTAAGTATTTACTTCACAAACAGACTAAACTATTGGTGTATTAAATCAGTAGAAGAACTTCAGTATTGTAAATCTAGAAATTTGTTTCTTTTTGTGAAAATTAAATCCAGTATCGCAAGATACTGTCTGCAAAAATTAATTGATGATCTTAAAAATTTTAATAATTTAGTTTCTGCACATGTATTCCACTTATGAGTCCCTAAAATGCAAGATAATCGTTTGAAAATTTTTGTTAATTGCATTACAGCTATACTTACATATTTAATTGAATTATAGAATTTTGAACTTAATTTTATTTAAAAAAAAAAAAAAAAAACAGTAAGTTTCAAAAATACAGCTGGTGAAAAGATTTGCCAATTAGACTGATCATAAGCAAAATGGTACACAGAAAGATTTCAAAAACAAATACTTTTAATTAGAAATAATTTAATCAGTAAATTATTGTTATTTTATAAAACATGAAAGAAGTGTAAAATCATATAAAAGTAGTTCCTATATTAAAGTATACAGTCTCTTTAAGTATTCCTATTTCTATATTTCTAATTTTAAAAATTTTGTTTCTATATGAAGGATTCTAAGCCTAAAATTTTAAAACTTTAATATCATTGAAGACTTTGTTAATTTCACTTCTTCATCCTTGTTTTTCATTTGCTTAATTTGCAAATTTCTTACTTTTTCAGCAAGCAGAGCATTCACTGGTATCACAATGATTCTGTTTGCTAAATTTGACAAAATAGATGTTCCAAGTATTTACCACAAAAAGTACAATGCTAGAACCATTTGAAGTGGTGCTGAACAAATTATGTTAATACACGCCTTTAGGTCCATAAATCTTTGAGCGTCAACAGACATTCAGTTACAAAGTTAACCAACATTAGATTTTTATATAGCTAATTTCACATTCTTCAAGTTTCTCAGGAAATGTCTGCGATAAGAGCTATTTGCATATAAAGCACAAGTAATACTAAAAACATGTGATTGAAGTTCTGAAATGACAGAATAGTTTAAATAAAAGCTACAAATATACTTTCAACATTGTTTGATTGATTTTATTGAGACTAATAAATAATCTGAACGAGTTAAAATAATTATTATTCCCTTTAATATATCAATATAATTTTCAATATTTGAAAAACTTACTTCAAAATTTGTGAATTTATAACAAGCATAACTCCCAATAGAAATATAAATCGAAATGCTTAACATTATGGTGGAAAAACTGACATCATTTTCTTTTTTTTTCCGCTGTTATATCCGACTAGGTAAAATGATTTCCAAAACATGGATTTTGCTCCTTGAACGCTAAAACATTTTTATCAATTTAAATGCATAATTGATTATTAAATATTTATAGTTCCTACATACATTTTACTATCAATATTTATCTCTTGAATTTACATGAATTTCTCAAAAATTTCTTTGTCAGCAAAAGAATATACAATATCATTTTTAAATTGAGCTCAAATATTAAACAATAACATCAACAAAAGTTAATTACATCTAGTAATACTATCTGATATGTTAACAATGCAATTCTTGAAATTTCTCAGCTAAAAAATTATTGAATATTGTAAAAAATTTATTATATCTTGTCCCAGAAAGATTTCGTAGAATCCGTCATAATTAATTTTCTAATTTGTTGTATTATTATTGTACGTCAAGACTACGTTTTATACAGTATGAATATTTACAATTTTATTCGGAATTATATTTATTACTTTTATCTTATTTAAAAATTTGTAATATACAAAGACTTATATTTATTAATAATAATTTATTTTCCAATATATCTGAAATCTTTATCGTAAAATATAAGATATTTTATTGCAATCATTTGTTAATTTAATATTTATGAATTATAAAATTCAATTTTTACTTGTTAATTTTAAACGAAAGCAGGCATAAAAATTAAAATATATTTTGAATTTTGAATTGGATTTTGATTAAGAATAAAATATCAACATAAATAGAATTTCAAATAAAACTTACTTATCTACTTGACTGAAACTTTTATTCCAATGTGTAGAAAACCGTAGTAGAACTTCCTTAGCCATATTTGCAAGACTTATAGACCACAAATCAGAGGTCACCAAGAAATGTTATTTTGAACTTTTAGAAGTAGTAAACAGAACATTAAACTTTTACAGGCAAATAAATTAAACCATCCAAAGTAAATCAGGATGAGAAAAAGGCACTCTGTTTCAGTTATGGTTTTGTTACCTGGTAAATTTAATATCAATATAAATACCAGAATTATAAAGATGTGCATTGCAGAAAAAAGGTGACCTTAATTACAAAAACTTAAAGGTAAATATTCTGTAAATCAAATGCCTAAACATTCTTGGTAATATTCTTTGACGGTCTTTTGAAGGTGCTAGGGCATCCGTATTGAGTATTTTCTACACAGCAATACAATATAAAATTTTACCCTAAAACATTACAATAGAGTATTTTACAATTTTAACTAAAGTATAACTCATTTATCTTTTCTTTTTTTTAATAAATAATATGTTACTACCATATTGAAGTTTTCAGTAACCAAATAGTTTTAAATTCATTATAAATTTTGATAATTCAAATATTGTACATAAAGTACTCTATTACGTTAACCATTCAATCATATCTGTGATTTCAAAACATGTTTGCATAATACTTCATTTGAGAAAAACTTCCTAAATTGACTAATCCTGTAAAACGTGAACCATGAATAGGTGTGAGTTGATTAATACTTTCTTACATAGCTATCCAATCCCCAAATTCTTGATTCAATTCTAGTTTTAACATAATCTTTAATTAATAAGTTTTTTCCATGTTAGGAACATTATTACAAGAAGCCAAATATATTGGTAGATTGAGAGCTTCAAATATCCTCATCATTCAACAGCATAATCATAGCCGCAAGTTCTTTTGTAGAATTACGATCCAGACTCTATAAAATAAATTTATTTAAGTTTGCTGATAAACATAAACTTCTAATGATTTTCATCATAGTGTGCACCTTTTTTACGATCAACACCATCAG